>PVKV010003377.1:0-38837 GCA_004027835.1 Alouatta palliata
TTTTTTTTTTTTTTGAGACGGAGTCTCATTGTTGTCACCTAGGCTAGAGAGCAGTGGTGTGATCTCGCTCACTGCAATCTCCGCCTCCCAGGTTCAAGCGATTCTCCTGCCTCAGCCTCCCGAGTAGATGGAATTAACGCACGCACCGCCGTGCCCAGCTAAGTTTTGTATTTTTAGTAGAGACAGGGTTTCGCTATGTTGGCCAGGCTGGTCTCGAACTCCTGACCTCAGGTGATCCGTCCGCCTTGGCCTCCCACAGTGCTGGGATTACGGGTGTGAGCCACTGTGCCCCACCCACCTTTTATTTTTCTTCATTGCATCTGGTTATTGGACTGTCTCCTTTCACAAAAATTTAAGCTGCTTGAGAACAGGAACTGTATGTGTTTTGTTCACAGCTGTATTTCAGTGTCTAGAACAGTGCTGACACCCGATATGTCATGTCTTTAATAAATATGTTTTGACTGGATGTCGTGAAATTTTTGTTGATCCAATCCAGTATCTTTGGTTTTTAAGCATATCATCCCTTCTCACTAGGCCTGTTTTTGGGAGGCCAAGGCAGGTGATCACTTGAGCCCAGGAGTTTGGATAGAAAGAAAGAAAAAGAAAGAGAGAGAGGGAGAGAGACAGGGAGGGAGGAAGGGAGGGAGGGAGGGAAGAAGGAAGGAAGGAAGGGAGGGAGGGAAGAAGGAAGGGAGGGAGGGAAGAAGGAAGGAAGGAGAAAGAAAAAAGAAGGAACAAGAAAAGAATGAACAAATGAAAGAGAAAGGAAAGAAAGAGAGAGAATCGGAAAAAGGAAAAAAGAAAAATATAGAGATGGGATCTTGCTGTGTTGCCCAGGTTGGTCTGGAACTACTGGGCTCAAGTGATCCTCCTATCTCTGCCTCCCAAAGTACTAGGATTACAGATGTGGGCCACTGTGCTTTGCTTCACTAGGCCTTGTGTCACCATGCTGGAGTGCAGTGATGTGATCTCGGCTCACTGCAACCTCTGACTCCCTGGTTCAAGTGATTCTCCTGCCTCAGCTTCCTGAGTAGGTGGAACTACAGGCATGCGCCACCACGCCCAGCTAATTTTTGTATTTTTTTTAGTAGAGACGGGGTGTTGCCGTGTTGGCCATGATAATCTTGATCTCTTAACCTTGTGATCCGCCCACCTCAGCCTCCCAAAGTGCTAGGATTACAGGTGTGAGCCACCTCGCCCAGCCTGCCTGTTTTCTTAGGATAAAGATGTTGGGTGGATTAAGTGCTTGTACATATTACTAAGTAATACTGAATAATTTTGGTGGGAGATCTGCTTGTCAGGGCATCATGGGAACATTTAGCTATTGTATTTTTTACCTGCAAATTTAACAGTTGGCGCATTTTTTCCAAGTGGGGAAAAACTCAAGAATGCTTTTGATTTCAAAGCAAGAAGCAAGATTTGATATTAAGTAGGGAAAGTGAGAAATTAATTTTAATAATACTTACTTCATCAGGAAATAGTGAATAGGCTGGGTGCAGTGGCTCATGCCTGTAATCCCAGCACTTTGGGAGGCCGAGGTGGGCGGATCATGAGGTCAGGAGTTCAAGACCAGCCTTACCAAAATGGTGAAACCCCGTCTCTACTAAAAATACAAAAGTTAGCCAGACGTGGTGGCACGTGCCTGTAATCCCAGCTACTCAGGAGGCTGAGGCAGGAGAATCGCTTGAACCCTAGAGGCAGAGGTTGCAGTGAACCAAGATCACACCACTGCACTCCAGCCTGGGTGACAGAATGAGACTGTCTCAAAAAAAAAAAAAAAAAGTCGATGTTTTGGGGGAAAGGGAGGAGGCGAGAGAAGTAATTGTGGGTTACAAGAGACATACCCAAATATAATGTGTGAACCCTGACTGAATCCTGTCTTGAACAAAAAAAGCTATAAAATATATTTTTTAATAAATGGGGAAATTTGACCACGACTAGATATTCGATGATATTATGAAATTCTTGTTAATTTTCTTAGATGTGATACTGGCATTGTGGTTTACAGGAGAGTGTCTTTAGAGAGATGCACACTGATTTCATGATGTCTACCTCTTATTTTCAAATGGTTCAATAACAATAATAAAAACAAGTAAAATATACACATCTGTACAAATACGGCAATGATTAGACCTAGGTAGAGGAGAAGAAGCTGTTCACTGTACTATTTAAAAATTTTTCTCAAGCATATGAAATATTTTGTAAAAAAAAGTTGGAGGAGAAAAGTTTATAAAACAAAACCAAAAAAGTGTGATCAGGTAGCTGTGGTAGCTCTTCGAAAGGCAGCACTTGCTTTTCCCAGCATAGTCAGATCTTGCCACACACTTGTGAATGTGTTTTTGCATGAGATCTTATCCGCATGGACCATAGGAAGAAGGGCTTAGTACTGCCCAGACACCAGTGGTTCTGAGACCCTTATTGTGTAAACACATTCATTCTATGGAGCCAAAGGAGCTCTCTTAATAGAGGCAGGAATGACAAGGACTAGTATGGCTATGATTTGTGTGTAGCACGCTCTGTTATATTAAAACTATGATTGCTGGCCGGGTGCAGTGGCTCATGCCTGTAATCCCAGCACTTTGGGAGGCCGAGGCGGATGGATCACAAAGTCAGGAGTATGAGACCAGCCTGACCAACATAGCGAAACCCTGTCTCTACTAAAAATACAAAAAAATTAGCTGGGCATGGTGGCGCATGCCTGTAATCCCAGCTACTCAGGAGGCTGAGGCAGGAGAGTTGCTTGAACCCAAGAGATGGAGGTTGCAGTGAGCCGTGATTGCACCAGCCTGGGCAACACAGTGAGACTTCATCTAAGAAAAAAAAAAAAAGGTGTGATTGCTAAATTCATTACTTGGGAATTGTTTCAAACCTTTAGAAAGTTGTATGATATTATTACAAAGAATGCTTTAAAACAACCCCCATTGTGCTTTCTAGCCTGCTATTGGCATATCTTTGTTTCAGCTTCCTGGCTTGGAAAACCTGATTTGTGGAGACCCATGGAAGATACTTGAAATTGGCAGATACTTGAAATTGGCAGATGATCCCCTCAGCCAGGTCCAGGGCTTACCCTTTCAATTCAGGGTGTAGAATCTGCTTTTGGACACGTGGCATCTTCCTTA
Source organism: Alouatta palliata (assembly GCA_004027835.1). NCBI lineage: Eukaryota > Metazoa > Chordata > Mammalia > Primates > Atelidae > Alouatta > Alouatta palliata. The sequence continues at coordinate 3,120 of PVKV010003377.1, forward strand.
GCTGGGCCCAGAGTGTGGAAAAACAGTGTGACTATTTATGCGTTGCCCAGATGCTGACCCTAAGCCCATCCAGAAATCAGGAATGTTTTACTGTGGTAAAATAATTCTGGTTAATGAGGAAACCTAGCTATACTTAGCTGGAAAAAGCCAGATGGCCCAAGCCTAGTAAGAGTTAGCTGCATCACTCTCCGTAACACTTTTCTCTAAGTATATGGAATATCTGTATTAAGGAAACTGTTGCCTTGTGAATCTGCTGCTTGTTTGCTTCAAACAAACAGACTTGGGTACTGCTTTGAACGTAGCTTCTGAAGGGGAGCACAGAGAGGGGCTGCAGAGGAAAATGTCCTTTCAGAGCTTATTACCTAATAGGGAGATGGGATGGACACACACACACATACCTGCAGAGAAGTCATCAGGGATACCCTCATCTTCAAACTGCCTGTGCCTTTAGTCCCATGCTCTGTCTTCCTTCTTGTTCACCCTTATCTTAAGCCAACCATTTCCCTAGCACCCTGACCCCACCCCCACCTTGTTAAAGACTTGCTTCTTCAGGTGTCCTCCTCTCTTCCCTGCCTCATCTCTTATCACTGGGCACCATTCTTAGTAGTCACACGGGTCCAGTGGCATCTCATCTTTAAAAATAACAGATCAGAGGCTAGGCGTGGTGGCTCATCCCTGTAATCCCAGCACTTTGGGAGGCGGAGGCGGGCGGATCACCTGAGGTCAGGAGTTCGAGATAAGCCTGCCCAAAATGGAGAAACCCTGTCTTTACTAAAAATATAAAACTTAGCTGGGCATGGTGGTGCATGCTTGTAATCTCAGGTACTTGGGAGGCTGAGGCAGGAGAACTGCTTGAACCCAGGAGGCAGAGGTTGTGGTGAGCCGAGATTGCACCATTGCACTTCAGCCTGGGCAACAAGAGCAAAACTCTGTCTCCAGAAAAAAAATTAATGATAATAAAATAACAGACTGGGCGTGGCGGCTCACGCCTGTGATCCCAGCGTGTACCTGCAGTCTTAGCTACTCAGAGGCTGAGGCCGGGGGAGGGTTGTGGAGGTTGTGGGGGAAGAATGGCTCGAGCCCAGGAGTTCAAGACTGCAATGAGCTATGATTGCGCCACTGCACTCCAGTCTGGGCAACAGAGAGATCCTGTCTCTAAGAAACAAACAAACAAACAAACAAAAAGATAAAGAAAAAATAATTGTACACCTCACCCCAAAATTCCATCATCTTCTTCCCCTTCTAGCCATCGTCGAGTTCTCTGCAGTTCTTCCAGCAACGTGACCCTTGTCATCTCCCTGCTGAGAAGCTTCCGTCCCCGCCCCTCCTCCAGGGCTGCTCTTGTCCATGTTTCCAGGGACCTTGAAGTTGCTGGCTTCCATGGGAGCATCTTTGTATTTCCCAGGCTTGGCAGGAGTCAGTAAGTGCCTCACTCTCCTTCTTGAAGCATTTCTTCTCATACTGCCTGACGGCACGCTCTTCTGGTTTCCTCTCCACCTTAGCAGATGCTGCCTCTCACTCTCCTTTCTTCTTACTTCTCCATTTAATTTCTGGATGTCAGGGCTCCCATCTGATATCTGTCTACATACTGTCCTGGCTGACTTCATCCAATCCCATAGCTTTTGACACCTCCACATCCTCATGCCTTCCAATCTGTATCTCCAGCCCTGACATCTCCCTGGAATTCCCGACTTACAGAACCAACCACCTACTTGATTAATCATCTGGTATATTTATATGTCACTGCACCACTAGGCTGGGGTGCAGTGGCACAATCACCGCTCACTGCAGCCTTAACCTCCCAGGCTGAAGCAATCCTCCCACCTCAGCCTCCTGGGTAGCTGCGCCATCATGCCTGGCTAGTTTTTTGTATTTTTTGTAGAGACAGGGTTTTGCCATGTTGCCCAGACTGGTCTCAAACACCTGAGCTCAAGAGATCCTCCTTGCTCAACCTCTAAAAGTGCTGGAATTGGCCGGGCGTGGTGGCTCACGCCTGTAATCCAAGCACTTTGGAGGCCAAGGTGGGTGGATCACCTGAGGTCGGGAGTTCAAGACCAGCCTGACCAACATGGTGAAACCCCGTCTTAAAAAAAAAAAAAAAAAAAAAAAAAGTGCTGGAATTACAGGAGTGAGCCACCACACCTGGTTGATAGATTTGTTAATTCCGTGAATATTTATTGATTACCTATAAATACTAGCTACTATTCTAGGTTTGGAGGATACTTATGTAAGTTAAAGACAGGCAACAATCACTACCCCCTGGAAATAATGAACATCATAAATAAGTAAATCAGACACTATTTTAGAGACTGGTAGGTACACAGAGAAAAATTAAGCAGGGAAGACAGATAGTGAGTGCCAGGAGGAGAGGATGTTACAGTTTTAAAGAGGATGGAAATGGAACACCCTACTGAGAGGTGACACTTCAGCAAAGACTTGGAGGAGGTGAAGGAGTGACCCACATGGCTAGTTAAGAAAATAACAGTGGGGGCAGAAGGTATAGTAAGTTTCAAGTCACTGTGGCAGGTATGGCTTTGTGTGTTCAAGAAACGGCAAGGAAGAAGAAAAAAAAAGAAACGGCAAGGAGGCCAGGCGTGGTGGCTCACGCCTGTAATCCCAGCACTTTGGGAGGCCAAGGCGGGCGGATCACGAGGTCAAGAGATCAAGACCATCCTAGCCAACATGGTGAAACCCCGTGTTTACTAAAAATACAAAAATTAGTCAGGTGTGGTGGCGCATGCCTGTAGTCCCAGCTACTCGGGAGGCTGAGGCGGGAGAATCACTTGAAACTGGGAGGCGGAGGTTGCAGTGAGCTGAGATCAAACTACCACACTCCAGCCTGAAGACAGAGAGAGACTCCATCTCAAAAAAAGAAGAGAAGAAACAGCAAGGAGGTGAGTAGAGTGAAGGAAGAGTCATAGGACAGAAGATCAGAGAAGAAATGGAAGGTGCGGGTGCAGATCCCATGAAGCATGGTCAGCTATGGGAAGGACTTTGGTTTTTATACCAATTACAATGGAGACGCGCCGGCAGTTTTAAGCAGAGGTGTGACATAATTTGTCTTCCTTTGTAAAAGCTCCCTTTGCCTGCTTTGTTGAGAATAGACTCTCAGGGACAAAGGAAGAAGAGCTGGGAGGCTATTTTAGCCATTTCAATGATCATGGTATCTTGGTGCCGGGTGGTAGAAGTGAAGATGGTGTAACAAAAAGCTTCAGATCCTGGATGTGTTTTGAAGGCAGAGCCGATAAGATTTGCTGACAGATTGGATACGGGATGTGAAAAAAGCAGTGAAGGAGGAACAAGCATCTTTGGCCTGAGCAGTTGGAAGGATGAAGTCGCAGCCATCAGGATAAAGAAGACGGTGGGTTGGACGTGGTTTTGAGTGCAGTTGCTGGATTTGACAAATAAAAAACCAAGAAGCCCAGTTAAATTTGAATTTCAGCAAAATAACAGACACTTTAGTGTAAGTACATCCCATGCCCTATTGCTTGTACTTGTTATCTGCTGTTATTCTAAATTTGCTCGGCATCTTTTATCTGGCAATCCTAAGTTGAGAGGAAAGTTTGAGTTGTGTGTTAGACAGAGATTTTGCGTAGGCAGTTGGATACATAGGCCTGGATTTCAAGGTACAAGTCATGTCTGGAGATTGAAAATTGGGAGACAACAATAGTATTTAGGTAGCCTATAAAGCTATGAGGTTAGAAGTCCCCAAAGGAGGAGAAGGGAGAGATAACTGGCCCAGGAAAGGCGCTGGGGCCTCCGATGTGGAGAGATTGAGGACGTGAAGAAGGACCAGCGGAGAACAGGGAGGAGAAGAGCTAGTGTAGTGGGAGAGAAGTCGGTACGTCTACTCTGGCAGACGGACTGAGGGAAGCAGCAATCGGTACCCAGGATTCGAGATGGGGCAAGCACAACTGACTTCTCCACAACGCCCCGTCTCAAATTCTGCTTTCCCCCAAATACTCTCTCAATTCGGGATAGAACTGCATCTGCCCAGCAACAGAGGCCAGATAGATAGGAATTATTTTTCGTTCTCTTCACTCTTGTCTGTGTTCAATCCAAGAGCAACTTCTGTCTCTTTTCCTTTCAAGACATCCTCTGAATTCATCCAGTCCTCTTCATCTCCACCACTACTACCACAGCTCAGCCTCCATCATCTTTCAGCTCAACTCCTGCAAAGCCTCTGACTCCCTTATAATCATTCTCAACATGGCAGGCTAAACAATTTAAATATGTTTTATATGTGTGTGTGCATATGTACGCACACATATAATAGAAATATTTTTAATATACATATACATATGGTGGACCCTCAAACAGCACAGGGCTAGGGATGCCAACCCCCACACAGTTGAAAACTCACATATAACTTTTGAAGCCTCAAAAATTTAACTACTAGGCCTGGCGTCGTGGTTCATGCCTGTAATTCCAACACTTCGGGAGGCCAAGGCAGGAGGATTGCTTGAGTTCAGGAGTTCAAGACCACCCTGGACAACATAGTGAGACCTTATCTTTTTTTTTTTTTCTTTTCTTTTTTTTTTTTTATAAAGACGGGGTTTCACCATGTTGGTCAGGCTGGTCTTGAACTCCCCACCTCAGGTGATCCGCCCGCCTTGGCTTCCAAAGTGCTTGGATTACAGGCGTGAGCCACCACGCCCGGCCAGTGAGACCTTATCTCTACTTAAAAAAAAAAAAAAGAATCAAAAGGTAGCTGGATATAGTGGCACATGACTGTAGTCCCAGCTACTTGGGAGGCTGAGGTGGGAGGACTGCTTGAGCCCAGGTGGTCGAGGCTGCAGTGAAGTATGATCATGCCACTGCACTTCAGCCAGGGTGACAGTGAGACCCTGTCTCAAAAAAATCCCAAAAAACCCAAAACTTAACTACCAATAGCCTACTGTTGACCGAAAGATTTAACACTAGCATAGTCAATTAACACATATTTTGTATGTATATTATATAATACATTAGAGAAAAGAAAATATTTAAAAAATCATAATGAAGAGAACATATATTTAGTATTCATTAGGTGGAAGTGGATCATCATAAAGGTTTTCATCCTCGTTGGCTTCATGCTGCGTAGTCTGAGGAGGAGGATGAAGAGGAGGGGTTGGTCTTGCTGTCCCAGGAGTGGCAGAGGTGGGAGAAAATCTACATATAAATGGAGTTTAGACCGTGTAGTTTAGACCTTTGTTGCTCAAGGCTCAGCTGTGTGTGTGTGTGTGTGTGTGTGTGTGTGTGTGTGTGTTGATGTAAACTCTCAGCTTCAAATCTTGCAATAGCATCTCACTGTCAGTGTCAGACAATGAAGCTGAAACTCATGATCATGGCCCCTGTTACCTCTGACTTTTCCCTGTAACCCTCTCCACTAGGATTCGGCTACAGTGTCTTGATTATGCAGGGATACCCAAAGGAGTCTATTTTAATATTTCCAGCAAAGCAAGATATATTAAATATTAAATATTTAATGATTTAATATTTAATATACCCCCATGACCTGCAGCAAGGGGGTTACGTAAATATCAGAGAAATTTCAGAAAGAGACACAACAAATAGGTGTTACTGGCTTTCTACCTTTAATTCTTTATGAGTCTCAATTTTAAATCACAGATAATGAAGAATTATCTGAAAAGGCTTAAAGGAATACCCGAGTCTTGGGTAATTTATGAAGAAAAGAGGTTATTGGCTGGTGGTTCTGCAGGCTGTGAGGAAGCAGTCACCAGCATCTGCTTCTGGTGAGGTCCTCAGGAAGCTTCCACTCATGGCAGAGGACAAAGAGGAGTGGCATCGCGTGGCGAGAGAGGGTGGAAGGGAGAGAGCTGGAGAGAGCGGAGGGGGTGCCAGGCTGTTTTTAATAATCAGCTCTCCTGGGGTCTAATAGAGGGAGAACTCATCTATTACCGTGAGAACAGCACCAAGCCATTCATGAGGGTTCCACCCCCATGACCCAAATGCTTTCCACTAGGCTCCGCCTCCAACACTGGAACCACACTTTAGCAGGAGACTTGGTGGGCCTAACAAACTATATCCAAAGCACAGCATCCATGGTGTGAACTTTCGTCTTTCAGAAATGAAGAACTGGGGCTGGGCACGGTGGCTCACACCTGTAATCCCAGCACTCTGGGAGTCCAAGGCAGTGGATCACTTGAGGTCAGGAGCTCGAGACCAGCCTGGCCAACATGGTGTAACCCCGTCTCTACTAAAAGTACAAACATTAGCAGAGCATAGTGCTGTGCACCTGTATTTCCAGCTACTCGGGAGGCTGAAGTGGGAGGATCACTTGAACCTGGGAGGCGGAGGTTGCAGTGAGCTGAGATCGCACCACTGCATTCCAGCCTGGGCAACAGAACAAGACTCCATTTCAAAAAAAAAAAAAAAAAGTGAAGAACTGGCTTTCTGTTGATTATTCTAAATCATGGCAGTTGCTCATTGAAAGCCACAAATTCTGAACAGCCATGCTGTGAGCTCTTCATTTGTTTGTGGAAACAGAAATTTTAGAAAGAAAATGTAGATTTTAGAGACAAAATATTAAAGGAAAGCAGCAATCAGGGAGCAATCTGCTTTTCCCCACCAACCTGTAGATCTTCTTAGGTGATTGCTTATTACTATTTAGCCTTCATGAGAAATTACCTGGGCAACAACTAGGTATTATCCAGGCAGTGTCCACACAGGGGTTTGTGATCACAAGGAAAAAGTGGCAAACATGAATTTTGTTTCTGAGACAGGGTATCGCTACATTGCCCAGGCTGGCCTTGAACTCCTGTGCTCAAGCTGTCCTCCCGCCTCAGCCTCCTGAGTAGCTGGGACTATAAGCGTGTGCCACTATGCCCAGCTCAAAGATGCATCTTAAATAATTTTAAAAGATTGTCCTTTAGGATTTGTCCAGAAGGATACACAAGAAACTAGAATCGATGCCTACCTCTAGGGAAGGAAACTAAGGGACTGGAGGCCAAGAGTAGGAAGGGGATTTACTTTTATTGTATATCCTTTTACGTATTTTGAATCTTACATTGTGCTTTTGTACTCTACCTACTTATAAAAAAAAATTGCTGGGTATGGTGGGACACTGAGGCACTTCAGTGGCTGAGGTGGGAGAATTATTGGGGGCCAGGAGTTTGAAACCAGCCTGGGCAACAGAGTGAGACCCTGTCTCTATAAAAAATAAAAAATAAAAAAAATAGCTAGGCATGATGGTGCTCGCCTGCCGGTGGTCCCAGCTACTCGGAAGCTGAGGTGGGTGGATCGCTGGAGCAGGAGCTGAAGGCTGCAGTAAGCTATGATTGTATCACTGCACTCCAGCCTGGGTGTGACAGAGTGAGGCCTTATCTCTAAAAAGCAAAAAGAAACTAATTTTTATAAAATGACAGCTCAAGAAGGCCAGAAACATCACATCTTATTTATTTATGTTTTCTGGAATTACATTGGCACATTTTAAGTATTTTTCCCAAAATGGGAAAGTGGTTTGCAGATTGCAGACCTGCGTGCACGGCCCTGGGCATAGCACTGGGACCGGGACTGAGGGCAGGGATGCCTCACCTTGGAGCTCTCCACACTCGGGCAGGCCCTGCTGCTACTGTGCATTCTCCTGCTCTCAGCTGTCAAACATGGGACCACACGGGGTGACCTCTGTGGCCCCTTGCAGCTCAGACACTCCATGAATGTCTACGTCCATGCGGTTCACAAAGTGAAAAAGTATCTTTTGACCTGTGAGAGGAGCTGCTTCAATCGGTGTTGCCCATGAGATTTTCTCTCAAAGCCTGGCTGAGGGCTTGATTTCAGGAGCTGAGCCCACTGAGGCCCACCAGCTTTTCGCAGCCGGGAGGTTGGTGGATTTCTTGATCAGCTAAGACTCACACGGCTGCAGCTTGCCTGTGATCTACAGGCCTGCACCTGCCAACCCACATGCGTTGAATCTGAATCTGAATATTAATCGTACCCTCCAGAGCCAGCACATATGGAAAATATTAATGCTTCCTTCAAATGGAATTTTTTTCCCTTCAGAAACAGATTTTTAAAGAAGATGCTAGGTTCTGTGCTACCAAAAGAAAAAAAGTCATGTTTCCAAATGTCCATTGAGTCATTGTACTGTAGAGAAAAAAATAGTGTTTACTTAAGGGAAGAACAAAAACCAAGTCAGGCTTTTTCCGTCGACAGCTACAGTGTTAGCTCTAACAAACAGAGTGTGCTATCACCTTGAAACAAACCCAAGAACATTGGTGTCCATGGAACCCACGTGCTGTTTCATCCTTGTAGAGCCTGCTGGGCTGAAACACAAGCCTGGGTTCTTCTCCTCTGACCCTTAGCGAGCCTTCCAGTACATTAATTTCAAGTGTGGAACCTGGGCCAGCGCTGCTAAGGCCACACCGAGTTAAAAATGTAAACACAAAGTCTCTGAGAACAGGAGGGCATGTTCTCATGGTGGCCGCGGGCTGCCTTGCTTTTCTCTGAAGTCCTCAACTGCTTAACTGATGTGCAATGGACGTGAGGGAGTTCTCCTTAAGGGAGGGTCTTTCCAGAGGACTTTGAAGTCATTTAAATTAGGAAATACTATGCCCATGAAATTATATCTAATATTTCTGTCTCTTGTCACCTAAAGTCTAACAGTCTAACAAATGTAGTCCATCTGTTTAGGCAACACTGGTTCCTATGTTCTGTTCCCTTTTGCTGCGTGGTGCTGGTTTGTCCTGATTAGACTCTCGCGTATGAAGGAAAAGGGTGAAGAGAATTTACTGCAGCATTGATGGGGCTGGTGGGGGTAAAGCTCAGGATACCTCAATGAAGAGGCTCTAAAGAGGCCGGATTTGTTACAGACAGCTTCGAGGATGTGGAATTCAGCCTTCCACATCCCACCTCACAGCCCCCTAGTGCCACAAGGAGAAACCCTGGCCCTCAGGGAGGGTAGCCATGCAGAGAGCAGCTCAGGGCTGTGTTTGCTCCTGTCAAAGCCGCAGACCAGGCTTGCCGGCTTACAACGGATCGGGGGTAGCGAGAATAAGCGTGCTTGAGAAAGGAATAGTCAGGAGGAAAGATCTATTCACACATGAACACAGACTCCCAGACCACAGCAGCTGCTTTCTTACTGCCCTTGGCAAGAACACTTTGGGAACCATGAGGACTTTGGGGTCCTGAATGACCCTCTCCCACACTGCTCTCCAATTCCTCTCCTTGTAAAAAACAAATAGATCCCTGGAAATAAAAATAAAAAATAAATAGATAAGAAAAAAGGCAGCTCTTTCCATCCCAGGCACCTCCATGCTCTGTGAAAGGGACTCCAGAAATCTGAGTTTTGGGGCAGCACACTTTTCTGTTTCTTTTCTTTTCTTTTTTTTTTTTTGAGGCGGAGTCTGACTCTGTCACCCAGGCTGGAGTACAATGACACCATCTTGGCTCACTGCAACCTCCACCTCCCAGGTTCAAGCCATTCTCCTGCCCCAGCCTCCCGAGTAGCTGGGATTACAGGTGCCCGACACCACGCCAGGCTAATTTATTTTTATTTTTTATTTTTAGTAGAGACAGAATTTTGCTATGTTGAGGCTGGTCTTGAACTCCCAACCTCCTGATCCACCCACCTCGGCCTCCCAAAGTGCTGAGATTACAGGTGTGAGCCACCGCGCCTGGCCCTTCTGTTTCTTTTTACATGCCGCCGTGGAAGTAGTCCCTTTTCTCTCCCAAGCTGAGGCATAGGTCCATTTTCCCACAGATCAGATTCTTATGCTAGGGTAGGGAGCAAAGCAAAGCATGTCTTGTGTATCGAGAGTTATCTTGCTGCTGTGCTAAATTCATTGATGGTGTGCACAGCATGAGCTATAAATTTTGCACTAATTATATGGCTGACTTCATTATCTCTCCTCTGAAGATATGCAGTCTGTCCCAAACAATTAGCACTGAATTATTTTCCTATATTGTTTCCTAATTGTTCCATATGTTGGTTTTTACTCTTCAGCCAGACTACACACCTCTGGAAGGCAGACAGGGGGACTCAAATTTCTTTGAACTCGCAACATGACAATATTTCTTGGTCCTAATAACTGTCACTGGCAAGGTTGGTGTTTTAAGGAAGAGATAATAGTGTTTAAGTATCAACTAATCTCAATTATTTGGGTGAAGGCTAAGCAAAGCCGAAATAGGTATAAGAAGAAAAAAAAACACCTGCATGATGTTTAGTGTTGGAAACAGATGCTCGGTGCTGCAGAGAAAATTAGCACTGAGACAAAGGATCTTTCAGGACTGGACTGCAGGAAGGGTACCCTCACTAACCATTTTGCTGCAAGAGTACAACGAACAAAGGAAAACAGACATATTTATCCCTTATGCATTTGGGGTTGTTCTTACTGCTGTGTCTGATCTCCATTGGCTGGAGCCAGACCTCAGAATCTAAACTAAAACCCAATTGGCCAACAACTTAAAACTTTTTTTTTTTTGAGACAGAGTTTTGCTCTTATTGCCCAGGCTGGAGTGCAATGGCAAGACCTCGGCTCACTGCAACCTCTGCCTCCTGGGTTCAAGCGATTCTCCTGCCTCAGCCTCCCAGGTAGCTGGGATTATAGGCATTCACCACCACACTTGGCTAATTTTTTGTATTTTTAGTAGAGACAGGTTTCTCCTCATTGGTCAGGCTGGTCTCGAATTTCTGACCTCGTGATCCACCCACCTTGGCCTCCCAAAGTGCTGAGATTACAGGCATGAGCCACCGCGCCTGGCCAAACTTTTCTAAACAGGTAAAAGCAATGGAGAGCTGGGACATGCCTGCGAGCACGTCCAGCACAGATATCTAAGTACATGGACATAGAATATACTACATGCCTGTAAGCATGGCATGTCTAACAGCTATAAAGGACAGGGCTTAACAAAGAGTTATTAGCACACTTACTCTTTAACAAGAAAGGAAAATTTAAAGAAGAACTTTTCTACTTCTCACATTTAGTTAATTTGTTCCTCATCCAAGTTGCCAGAAAGGAGGGATTACGTCTGTCCCTTGCACTGTTACATCCCAGCACTCAGCCCACAGTTTCACAAGCAACACACACTAACAATTATTTTTAATGAATGAGTTAATGAACACATTTCTTGAGCTTCAGTTATGTCTAGGTCTTGTGCTAAGTGAAGATACAGATAGTCTCTCTTCAGAAGCTTTCAGTTTGGGGAAGAAGAAGAAAGGTAGCATTGAAAACAATTTCGATAAAAGTTGAAAGATGCACCCTGGGCAAGGTGGCTCACACCTGTAATCCCAGCACTTTGGGAGGCTGAGGCGGGCAGATCACTTGAGGTCAGGAGTTCGAGACCAGCCTGGCCAACATGGTGAAACCCCATCTCTACTCAAAATACAAAAATTAGCTGGGTGTCATGGCAGGTGCCTGTAATACCAGCTACTTGGGGGCTGAGGCACGAGAATTGCTTGAACCTGGGAGGCAGAGGTTACAGTGAGCTGAGATCGCACCATTGCATTCTAGTCTGGGCAACAAGAGCGAAACTCTGTCAAAATAAATAAAATAAAAAAGATGCTATTAGAATTCCACTTAAAGAGCTTTGGAATCAAAGGAGAAAGCTGCTGACCATTTAGGGGAGCCAGTGAAACTTCATGTTTAAAAACACAGGCACAAACACATTGGATGGACTTTGAAGGAAGACTAAGCATTTGCCAGCTGGAAGATACGAAGGCATTCTAGGCGGAGGGAAACGTTGGAGCCAGATCAGGGAGCTGTGAAAGGCTGCATTTTCTGGGAAACCTACAGCTGTGCTGAAGGCTAACGGATAAGGCGTTCTGAGGCAGGTGGATGAAATAAGCCAAGTAAGTTGGGGCTTCTTTGTGAAATAAGGGGCTTCTTTGTGATATATATACATAGTGAGATTGCTAGGTCATATGGTAGTTCTATTTTTAGTTTTTTGAGGAACCTCCATATTGTTTTCCATATGGGTTTTAGGATTGACACTTGAGACAGTGGGACCAGTGAAAGTTTTTAGCAGGGAATTGATGTGAATAGATTTGGATTTGGAGAAATCACTGTGGACAGCGTGGCGAGCGGACTGGAATGGGAGAAACTGGAGTCACCCACCTCAAGGTGATCATGGCACTTTGGATTAGAAGTCGTGGAATGGGGGATGGAGGGAAGTGGATTAACCTGAAAGCTATTCAGAAAGCAGAGTCACCAGAAGACCAAGTGGCTAATCAGACGTAGGGAGGTGGAAGGTAGGAAAACAGGAGTCCAGAATAATTTTTAGTTTCTAGAGTAAGTTAATGCAGAACCCAGAATAAGCAGCAGGATTGTTGTGAGGGGGAAAAGAAGTTTTCGTTTTTGACTGCAATGAAAACCTCTTTTGCAAAAGCAGCCTCTTCTCTGACTGAGCTGACTTGGGATATGCTGTTCGTGTTGAGACTGCAGGGGAGTTCCCCACTTTGTGGAGAGGGAAGAGAGGTTTCCCTGAGGAGGTCAGGATAGGATATGAGTCACAGGGACAGCCATTTTGGAAGGAAGACATTTGTCAACCAGGAAGCTGTAATTCAAAATGTGGACTTAAGCAAGAGGAAACACCCAGCTCCCTCTTGAATCCAGGTTTCAAGAAGCACTCACCAGATAGCTGCACATATCAGATTGCAGGTAAATTGCAGTCTATAAGACTCAGAGGAGGACCTATTTTATAAGCAAAATAATGCAGTTATATGTTGTCATGTGCTTTTTGAAATTTTTCTTAGTCTTGAGCAGAGTCTATAAAAATACTCTAGTCTGCCACTTTAACATAATTATTTTGAGCTGAAAAAAAAATACTCTAGTCTTATGGTTAACTGTGGTAATATGTCTTTTAGAACATAAAATGAATAGTATAGTTCTTCTTTCCTTTAAGCCAGTGAGAAATAGCAACATTTAGGGGCGATCTCTACAGCATAGATGAATTTGGGACGAAGCCTCTCTTTTGTAGAGATTCGCTCACCGTCACCAACATTAAAAGATGAGGCTTTATTTTGTTAAAGTAGGCATATATGTTCTTAAGATATGTTGTTTGAGATGCCTTGACTGCATCATTCAGAATGTCTGCTAGCAAATACCATCTCCTGCCTGCCCTCAACTAAAAAGAAATAAAACATCTACATCACTTATCTTGCCCATTTCAAATACCGACAAGCTCGTAGAAAATGGATTGTTCAATAGAGGTCCAGAACTTACTCATCCTAACTGAAACTTGGTACTCTGTCACCGTCTCCCCATCTCCTCCCTTTACCCCCAGCCGTGGTAACCACCATTCCACTCTCTAATTCTATGAGTTCAATTTCTTTAGATTCCACATGTGAGTGAGATCACGCAGTATTTGTGTTTCTGTGCCTGGCTTATTTCACTTAGCATAATATCCTCCAGGTTCATTCATGTTGTCACAAATGACAGGATATCCTTCCTTTTCATGGCTGAATAGTATTCCACTGTGTATATACACCAAATTTTGTTTATTCATTCATCCATCCATGGACACATAGGTTGATTCAATATCTTAGCCATTGTGAAAATGCTGCAATGTACATGAGAATGTAGAGTTCTGATTTCATTTCCTTTGGATATATATACATAGTGAGATTGCTAGGTCATATGGTAGTTCTATTTTTAGTTTTTTGAGGAACCTCCATATTGTTTTCCATATGGCTACACTAATTTACATTCCCACCTACAGTGTAGAAGGCTTCCCTTTTCTCCACATTCTTGCCAACACTTATCTTTCATCTTTTTTGAAGATAACCATTCTAATTGTGTGAGATAATACCTCATAGTGGTTTTGATTGGTGTTTCCTTGATGATTATGAAACCAACCCAATAGTCCCTTAGATAATTTTTTGGATAAATGTAGAAATTTACCATCTGGCCTTAAAGTTGAAACTTTACATTTGTTTTATCTGAGTTTCTTCCTCTGAAAACCACTTTCAGGGCTCTTGAAAAAAAAAAAAAAAGCAAAGAATACCAGATCACCACATCCAAACAATGTGATGTGGAACCCCTCATTCATCATGATTACTTCCTTCCCCTCTCTAGTTCCTGTTTTCTTACATGTTGTTACATTTCTTCCCTGCTATATAAACCCCCTGCTATATAAACCCTGTATAAATACTTTATATAGCTTCTCCAGTCAGGGAGAAGGATTTGAGACTGAGCTCCCATCTCTTTGACTGCAGCACCCAATTAAAGCTTCTCCCTTGGCAATACTCATCTCAGTGATTGGCTTTCAGTGCAGTGAGCGGCAGGACCCAGTCCAAACCCCTGGTGTTTTTGTAACAATTAGTGATGCTGACCACTTTTCCGTATACCTGTTAGCTATTTCTGTGTCTTCTTTGGAGGAATGTCTATTTGGGTCCTTTGCCTATCTTTAAAATCAGGGTTTTTTTAATTTTATATTTTTTCTATCGAGTTGTTTGAGTTCCCCATATATTTTGGGTAGTAACCCCCTTATCAGACGCATGGTTTGCAAACATTTTCTCCTGTTCCATGTGCCTTTTCATTCTGTTGATTGTGCAGAGGCTTTTCAGTCAGGTGCAATCCTTCAAATGGGTGTCATCTTGCTTTCAGCAATATTTGTGAGCCTCTCTATGTGACTGGTAGCTCTGCCTGGGTCGGCCGACCCAGTCACTGTATTTTCTAGCAGAACTCTGGCCAGCTCACTGGAAGGAAAAGCAGATTCTTTGAGTTTGGCTTCTGGGAGTTTCCTCATTTGTTTATTTGTGCTAATGTATGACAGCTTAGTTTCTTGAGTTGCATTTATTTTAAATTAAAAAGCAAATTTCCCTTGAACTACCATTCAATGATGTATTTTCTCAAATTATTATCCTAAACCATAATTAAATGAAACTGTAATCATACCAAAATCGAGTTATATCAGTTTCCACCTTTAATTGAGAGTTTATGTGTAAACTATGAAAAGTTCACATCAGCCAGGTGCAGTGGCTCCCGCCTGTAATCCCAACACTTTGGGAGGCTGAGGCAGGCAGATCACCTGAGGTCAGGAGTTTGAGACCAGCCTGACCAACATGGCAAAACGCCATCTCTACTAAAAATACAAAAGTTAGCTGGGCATGGTGGCACGCGCCTGTAATCCCAGCTACTCCAGAGGCTGAGGCAGGAGAATTGCTTGAAACCAGGAGGCAGAGGTTGCAGTGAGCCGAGATCTTGCCACTGCACTCCAGCCTGGGCGACGGAGCGAGACTGCATCTCAAAAAAAGAAATTCACATCAATTTTACTCAAAACTGAGTCATGTTATTCAATCTGAATGTTATTTTTATGCATTTTCATGAGTTTATTATAATGGCTCATTTACAGGAGGCTTTAAAATGGACTCAAGTGAAGTATGGCTTCTTCAATTTGCTTATTTGTATTGTTTCATATTTGTCTTCCAAGTAAGTAGGTTTATTAGAACTAGAGATTCCAGAACTGGAGACTCTCATCAAAACATATAAGCAGGGAGCAGTGAATAGAGGGGATTCCCTTTTGTAAGACATTTTACCCTCCTTAACCTTCTTGATTATAGTATTAAGAATTAATGCAGGGTGTGGTGGCTCATGCCTGTAATCCCAGCACTTTGGGAGGCCAAGGCGGGCGGATCACGAGGTCAGGAGATTGAGACCATCCTGGCTAACACAGTGAAACCCCACCTCTACTAAAAATACAAAAAAAATTAGCTGGGCATGGTGGCAGGCGCTTGTAATCCCAGCTACTCAGGAGACTGAGGTAGAGAATTGCTTAAACCCAGGAGGCGGAGGTTGCAGTGAGCCAAGATTGCGACACTGCACTCCAGCCTGGGTGACAGACAGAGCAAGACTCCGTCAAAAACAAACGAACAAAAGAATAAAAAAACCCACTTCATTGCTTCTCAGCCTTTTGGCTAAGATCAAGTGAAGAATTAAAATATCTTTCAATTTTCTGATAAAGAAGCTTCTAATAAGCACCTTGTATTTATGCTCTGGGTGGGTGTATCATAAAGACCACACATATGTCTTTTCATAGAACTATAAACTGGTAATTTCTGGAAATCATAAAGAAAGACAATCTTTATGATTTTCAGGGCCAGGCATGGTGGCTCATGCTTGTAATCCCAGCACTGTGGGAGGCGGAGGCAGGTGGATCACTTGAGCTCAGGAGCTTGAGACCAGCCTGAGCAACATAGTGAGACCTCATCCCTGAAAAAACAAAGAAGGCAATGTAAATCTTATTATATATTGAAGGATCACAGTATAGTGCTTTGGTGTTGATGACTGGAAAGGAAAATACCGCCTCTCTGCGCTCTACCCCCGGCTGTCTGTATTCCTAAGCCCAGGTTGGAGCGCCTCTCAGGGTGCTTCTCCCCTGGCTCTTTTCTGTTCTGTCTCCTTGACTGGTTCACCCAGAGGTGGCGCTGTAGTACCTCTCACAGTTTCTCCATACCTTAGCCACACTTCCGTAAGTAGCCTTTTTATTAACTCGTCGACGTACCCTCATCTGAGCGTGCCCTCTTTTCTCCTTTGGGTCACTGTTTGACACATAAGGTTTAAGTCACCAAAAGGAAAAGATTTTATTAAACGCTGCAAAATATGCAGACTTTCTTTAAAACATTAGGTAATATAGTAACAAAAGATGGAAAACAGGAGAAAGAAAGAGTGGAGTTGGGGAAGAGAAGTAAAGAAAGAGGGGAAAGGGCCGGGCCTGGTGGCTCACGCCTGTAATCCCAGCACTTTGGGAGGCTGAGGCAGGTGGATCACCTGAGGTCAGGAGTTCGAGACCAGCCTGGCCAACATGGTGAAACCCCGTTTCTACTGACAATACAAGAAATTAGCTAGACGTGGTGGTGGGTGCCTGTAATCCCAGCTACTTGGGAAGCCAAAGCATGAGAATTGCTTGAACCTGGGAGGCAGAGGTTACAGAGAGCCGAGATCGTGCCACTGCACTCCAGCCTGGGTGACAGAGTAAGACTATCTAAAAAAAAAAGAAGAAGAAAAAGAAAAGAAAGAAAGGAAGAAAGAAAGGGAGGAGGAGGAGAAGAAGGAAGGAAGGAAAGAAGGAAGGAAGGAAGGAAGAAGGGAAGGGTAAATGAATATTAGAAGTCTTGGCTTTTTCAGTGCTGGAGGGATTCTGAAGTCCTAAAGCAAATGATGGAGGTGAAGGTCATCAGATACAGAAGACATCATGAGGCCAGCTCCCATCCACTGACTGCCCTCTGTAGCCTAGATTCCTGCTTATACTTGCAGAAGGTAGGACAACCATTACAAAGGTGAGTCACCAGCCTGGCCACTACCTTGGTGTCAAACTTGATCACAGGGACCATCTTCTAAGACAAACAATCACTTCTTGAGATACTATTTAGGGGAGGAAGGGGGAAGAATTTATCCCAGAGTTTGTGCCTGTGGGAAGTTGGTGGGAATCCACATAGAGCTGAGGGCTACAGTGATGGTCTAGCTGGAGGCCCCAGATCAAGAGAGGACAAGAGTCCTGAAGAGGGCCCTGCCCTAGTGCCATCATGTACGTGAACACGAATCCTCACAATAACCTTCTGAA
Source organism: Alouatta palliata (assembly GCA_004027835.1). Classification (NCBI taxonomy): domain Eukaryota; kingdom Metazoa; phylum Chordata; class Mammalia; order Primates; family Atelidae; genus Alouatta; species Alouatta palliata. The sequence continues at coordinate 20,619 of PVKV010003377.1, forward strand.
TTAGCCGGGTGTGATGGTGCGCACCTGTGGTCTCAGCAGCTCGGGAGGCTGAGGCAGGAGGATGGCTTGAGCCCAGGAATTTGAGGCTGCAGTGAGCTGTGATTGTGCCACTGCACTCCAGCCTGGGCAACAGAGCAAGACCTTGTCTCTAAAAAAAATTGATAATAATAACAGTAACCGTTTGAGCAGGCATAGGACTCCAGGTCCGAGCAGGCGCACTTGGGAAGGGAAAGGGCGTTTCTGGGCACACTGACCGGGTGTCAGAAAGGGGCAGGGTGCGGCAGACTCAGGGCCGACTGGAACCCCACACCTGAAGCACAGCAGCACCCTGTGCCTCGCCGAATTCTCTCAGAATGGCTTCCCCCTGACCTGCGCACCAGGATCCCTGGCAGCTCTGGGTCCCCCACCAGAAACTGGAAACGAAGGGTTTCTCCTTCCCTTAGTCTGAAGGCATCCCAGGGAAGGGTCCTGGCCTCACTCTTGGTCAGGTGACCCTGCCTTGGGCCATTCAGGGTAGCTGGGGGGCCACCCCGTGCTTGGCCCCTCCTGGGCTGAGCCTGCCCTGCAGCTGAGGGTGGCCCTGGCCGCTCAGTGCTCACCGGAGTCTGAGTTGTTCAATATCACTGAATAGTGAGATCAGAGGGCGTCGTTCCATTCATCTCCATTCCCAGAAATAAGAGGAACGCACACACCAAGAAGAACCGCAGCTGCGGCAGGCCCTCCAGTAAGCCCATCGTGCTGATGAGAGAGAGGACCTCGCTTCCCTCCAGGGCTGCATCGGTGGGATCTGCCTGCTCTTCTCACACCTGCAGGGGATTTCTCCCAGGATTCTGGGTTCCTCCCGTGTCCCAAAGCTGTGCCCATTCGCTGAACTGGCATGTCTCCGTGGTCTCAGTGTGGGTGAGGATGTGTGGTTGAGTGTGAGTGAGCATGGGTGAAAGTGAGTGTGGGTGTGAGTGGGTGTGGGTGAGTGAGGGAGTGGGTGAGAGTGAATGTGGGTGTGGGTGCAAGCGCGGGTGTGAGTGAGGGTGAGTGTGGGTGAGTAAGGGTGGGGGTGAATGTGAGTGTGAGTTAGGGTGAGTGTGTGTGGGTGTGGGGTGAGGAGGGGTGAGTGTGGGTGAGTGAGGGTGAGTGTGGGTGAATGTGAGTGTGAGGGTGAATGTGAGAGTGTGGGGTGAGGAGGGGTGAGTGAGTGTGGGTGAGTGAGGGTGAGTATGGGTGAATGTGTGAGTTAGGGTGAGTGTGAGTGTGGGGTGAGTAGGGGTGAGTGTGTGTGGGTGTGGAGTGAAGGTGTGTGGGTGAGTGTGGGTGAATGTGAGTGTGAGTAGGGGTGAGTGTGTGTGGGTGTGGGGTGAGGAGGGGTGAGTGTGGGTGAGTGAGGGTGAGTGTGGGTGAGTGAGGGTGTGGGTGAAAGTGAGTGTGGGTGAGTGTGAATGTGGGTAAGTGAGAGTAAGCGTGGGTGAGTGTGGGTCTCCCTGCGATGGGAGGGCATCCTCACCAAAGTGGGTCCCACCTGGTATCTTGAACTACTGGGATGCCCCCTGTTACTCTGCCCCCATCCCTTTCCCCACCACCTGGACCTAGAATAAGAGGATAAATACTTACCTTGTTTTAATTAATCCTCCTTAAATATTTGTATGGCTCACATTTACTTCAATGTGTAACATGAGAAGTATTTTGGCCATTATTTAGTGCTCTCATGGTATTTTTGTGACAGGAAATTATGCCCTAGGAACTGAACTCGGGTGTATATCAATTAGCCTATGAGAAAATAGGTTTTGTTATATGTCATTTTGCTTAAGTTGCAGTTTCCAAGAACCTGTTGATGGTGTTCAGTGAGGATTTACTGTATTGCGTTTACACACATAGCCAGAATCAACCCTCTCTACCTTGCTGGGAAGTACATCACAGGGAAAATATTTTGCACTATTTTGTCTTCATCGTTCACATGCAAGCAGTTGCCAAGTCTTGTCCACTTCTGTCTCTCAAGTGTCTCTTGAGCCCTCCCTCTTCCTCCTCTCACAGCCACACCATGGTCCGGCCCACACACTGTCGGGTGCCGTTTGCCATCACCAGCGGGTCTCCTTACCTCTCACACCCTGTCCACCCTATGCTGCCACCAGAGTTATCACTGTAAAACAAACCTGATGAAACCATTCTGTTCAGAGGTCTCTGGTGGCCCACTCTTTCTTCTGCATTTAGTATCAACTCTGTGAAGCTTCCCCAAAAAGGAAGAATGAGAGAATTTGACTTTTCCTGAAAGAGCCTCTCTAGTACTTTGTGGTAAAAGTACTCTTCCATTTATATAAACTCCCTCACGGTGGCTGGGCTCGGCATCTCACACCTGTAATCCCAGGACTTTGCGGGGCTGAGAAGGGAGGATCATTTGAGGCCAGGGGTTTGAGACCAACCTGGGCAACATAGCAAGACCTTATTTCTACAAAAAGTTTAAAGATTAGCTGGGTGTGGTGGTGAGAGCCTATATCCCCTGGTTACCTGGGAGGCTGAGGTGGAAGGACTGCTTGAACCCAGAGGCTGCAGGCTGCAGTCAGCTCTGATCATGGCACCCCAGCCTTGAACACCTGACCTCAGGTGATCCGTCTGCCTCAGCCTCCCAAAGTGCTGGGATTACAGGCATGAGCCACCATGCCTGACCCTTTTCTATACTTTAAAATTACTTATAATACCTAATACAATGTAAATGCTATGTAAATAGTTGTTATACTATATTGTTTTTTAAATTTGTATTATTTTTATTGTTTTTTTAATTGTTCTTTTTCCAAATATTTTTTGTCTGTGGCTAGTTGAATCTGAAAATGGGAAACTCAAGAATACGGAGCGCTGACTGCACTGCCAAAACTCAGTGGAAAGCCCTGGAAGATTTTCTGGTAGATAGTCTTACCATTTGCAGTTCACTCCTCCTCTGTATCAGAGAGAGTTAGACATCCCTGTTCACGGCAGGTGACTTCACATCACCCCCATAAACAGGGGCCAGGCGTGCTTCCACACCTTGTCGTCAGCTCGGGCCAATGGAATCTGAGCAGGTGTGACTCACGCCAGGAGGTGCAGAAGCTTTAATGTGATTGCGTGCTGTGATGGCCAATTGTAGGTGTCAACTTGACTGGGCTGAGGGATGCCCAGATAGCTGGTAAAACACGATTGCAGGGTGTTTCCAGAGGAGGTGAGCATTTGAATTGGTAGACTGAATAAAGAAAGTCTACCCTCATTATTGTGAGTGGGCATCACTCAATCTGTTGAGAGCTCAAATCAAATTTAAAAAAAGAAATCGTGAATTTTTTTCACTCTGCTTGAGTCAGGAAATCCATCTTCTCCTGCCCTTGGATATCAGAGCTCTTGGTTCTCAGGCTTTCGGACTCAGATAGGGATTTACATGACCGGTCCCCTCCAGCCCCCTTCTCAGACCCTTGGACTCAGACTAAATTTTACCGCTGGCTTTCCCTGTTCTCCAGTGTGTAGATAGCAGCATGTGGGATTTCTCAGCCTCCATAACTGTGTGAGCCGATTCCTATAAGAAATCATTTACATGTATCTCTGTATATCCTATCTCTATATATCCATTATGTGTAGATGTTTCTCTGAATAGCCTGACTAATACACCCGCTTTGGCATAGACTCTTGCTCTGGCTCCCCACCGCAGCCCTGATCTGGCCCCCCACCGCAGTTCCAGATCAGGGCTGCTTCTCTGATGGAGGTCTCAGATTAAGAAGACACCAGAACAGACCTGCTGCCAGCCCGAAGCCTGGAGCAGAGCCACAGCCCCGGGCTGACTGTGGCAGACCCGCATGTAACACAAGCAAGACATACGTATGTTTTTTATTGTGAGCAACTGAGATTTGTGTACCTGTTTGTTACTGAAGCAAAGCTAACCACTTAGAGAAGTCAATCAAAATTCTTAAATGGAAACAATCAGCAAAATATTTTTAAATATGAACTGTTAAACCAAATTCCAATAGAAGTAACGGAATTTATTGAAGAAAGAAAACATTCTTTTTGACTGCTGGAAAGAAAAGAATCTTCAATTAGACAAATTAGTAAGCAAATCCATACCACATAGTAGATTACACTATGACTCTCAATTATCTGTTGCCCTTCCTAAGAAAGATTATACTTGCACACATCATTTACATGAGGCTTGGCCATGTGAGCTGCTATGATGAGTAAAATGTGAATAGAATTGATGTATGCAGCTGGGCACGGTGGCTCAGACCTGTAATCCCAGCACTTTGGGAGACCGAGGTGGGCGAATCACCTGAGGTCAGGAGTTCAAGACCAGCCTGGACAACATGGTGAATCCTCATCTCTACAAAAATACAAAAATTAACCAGGCATGATGGCAGGGTGCCTGTAATCCCAGCTACTCGGGAGGCTGAGGCAGGAGAATCACTTGAATCCGGGAGGCGGAGGTTGCAGTGAGCCGAGATCACGCCACTGCACCCCAGCCTGGACAGCAGAGAGAGACTCTGCCTCAAAAAAAAAAGAATTAATGTATGCCACTTCCAAACTAAAACTTCAGGTAGGGTAATTGGAGCAGAAGAGGGTTCCAGGAAGTGGAGACACAGCAAGGGATAGAAACTGCCAAGTGATATGCACCCCACCGTTGTTGAACTTCTTAAGGGGCGGTATCACCAGAAAGAGGCCCTCTGGTTGGCCACCTAGGGTCTCATACTAGGATTCCTTTATGATATTCTTCTCTTCATTGCACACATTCAGAAACTTCATCTCATTAGTATGACATATTGATTAGGTACATGGGGAAAGAGGTTCATGCTAATACAATTCACAAGAGGCCAGGGTATCAATAGGATCATCAGTGTTTTACTATGTGAACGACAGTCTCCTTTCCAGCACTGAACTCTTCCTTTCCAGGTGCTCTGCAGTATGGAGACTGCGTATTCCTCTCTAACAAGGTATCCAGGAAGCCTACGAAAAAACCTCTGTATAAAAGGTAAGGGAGACAGCATCCCAGCCTTGTAAAGCCGGAACACTGCCTGTGCTTCAGGGAAGCCAGTTGATGATGTGAATCCATCAGTCACTAAACCTTCTGCTGCAGGGAGCTAAATCCTCTCCCAGTTCTGCCTCTCAGGCCCCGCCCTTTTCTGTGCTTCACCGTTGAACACTCCCCTTCCTTCTCACTGACTCTTTCTTTAGGTTAGTTTCGAGCAGTCATTGGTTTTCAATCATACATTTGCTCTTTTAGCTTCTGGCAGATCTTTTGATTCCCAATTCAGAGACAGAGTGGAAGAAGCATGGATTTTGCAGCCAGACAAATCTGGGTCCAGATCCAGGCTCTACCACTTGCTAGCTGTATGTTTCATAGCCATTCTGAGCCTGACTTACATCTTCAACTATAAAAAATAGGGATACTCTACATCTCAGGGTTATTGGAAGGGAAAAGAAGAAATCTGATTCTAACCTAGCTGGCACATAACAAATGTAAGATTTTCTTACTTTCTATTGCTATTAAAACATAATGCAAAATCATCTTACACTGGTAATAAAAATCACAATAACAACCGTAGTAATACTCATTAAGCCCTACGATGTCACTAGCACTATACTAGAAACTTGAGTCTTTTGTTATTCTTTGTTGAACTAAAAGCTATCCTTCAATGCCCTTTTCCTTTTCTTCTTCTTTCTGCTGTTCTATATAAACCTTCATTTTGTACAGAAGCTAGACATTTTCTGTAGCTCAGATAAATCTTGATGCTGATGAAAACTTTCATATCCGATTCCTCTCTGTAGTTACAAAGCCTCTTATCTGCACAAGTGGATTCTTTCTGAAGTGGATTCTTTCCCTTATCTCCCTGCTCTGATTAAGAGTTCACAACGGTTCTGTAGTGTATATCAGATTGAGACATTAACCCCTAACTCCCCAGTCCCTGGTCAGCCTTCCAACCGAAGTTTTCTTAGGAGAGTGCACATTTCTGGCCTAACTCTCCACCTGAGGTCTCCACCCTGCCCACCCTGATGGCTCACTACTGGTTCCCTGTATGCAAACTTGGTTTATGTTTTTCCTCTCCTGGAACAGAGTTTTTTCTTTATTTCTCATCATCTAAATCCTAAACTTTTTTTTTTTGAGACAGAGTCCCACTGTGTCATCCAGGCTGGAGTACAATGATGCGATCTCGGCTCACTGCAACCTCCAACTCTCGAGTTTAAGCAACTCCCTTGCCTCAGCCTCCCGAGTAGCTGGGTTTACAGCCGACCACCACGATGCCCAGCTAAGTTTTTAGACAGGGTTTCTCCATGTTGGCCAGGCTGGTCTCAAACTCCTGACCTCAGGTGATCCACCCGCCTCGACCTCCCAAAGTGCTGGGATTACAGGCATGAGCCGCCAAGCCTGGCCTACCCTACACTTTTTTTAAGATCAAATTTGAAGTCCACAAAATCTTCCAAGACTAACCAAACCTCAAACCTCTATAATTAATCTTTGCTTTGCTTTGAAAAAAAATGTTTTCAGGTAAACAGGTCATATCCCCTTAGCCACTGAAGGTTAATACCTCAAAGAGATACTGTATTCCATTACTTTAAAGTTTTCCTCCATCTCTAAGCCCAGCCAGGCCTATGGGGAAGAGTAGCTACTTAGTACTTGCTGAAATGAATCACTGTCATAATTTTCACTATGCCACGAAACTGAACCCAAAAGATTTCACCTCAGTCTGTGAAGAAACCATTGCTTAATTGATATATACTATATGTAGGGTTATTTTTTTTTAAAAATTCGTGCATTTTTCAAAAGTCAGCCTACTCAAGAAGAGTTTAGGAATTCACAATTAAAGCTACATAAGAATGATTAAAATGTGGGTAGTAGGCTGGGCCCAGCAGCTCATGCTTGTAATCGCAGCATTTTGGGAGGCTGAGGCGGGTGGATCACCTGAGTTCAGGAGTCTGAGAGCAGCCGGACCAACACAGTGAAACCCTGTCTCTACTAAAAATACCAAAATTAGCCGGGTGTGGTGGTGGGTGCCTGTAATCCCAGCTACTTGGGAGGCTGAGGCAGGAGAATCATTTGAGGTTGCAGTGAGTAGAGATTGCACCATTGCACTCCAGCCTGAGGGACAAGAGTGAAGCAAAACTCCATCTAAAAAAAATAAAATGTAAAATAAAATAAAAAGTGTGGGTAGTTGGCTGGGCATGGTAGCTCACACCTGTAATCACAGCACTTTGGGAGGCTGAGGCGAGCAGATCACCTGAGGTCAGGAGTTCAAGACCAGCCTGGCCAACATGGTGAAAACCCCATCTCTACTAAAAATACAAAACTTAGCCGGAAGCAGTGGTGTGCGCCTGTAGTCCCAGCTGCTCGGGAGGCCGAGGCAGGAGCATTGCTTGAGCCCGGGAGGCAGAGGTTGCAGTGAGCCGAGATTGCATCGGTGTACTTCAGCCTGGGTGACAGAGCGAGACCGTCTCAAAAAAAAAAAAAAAGAAGTGTCGGTAGTTAAAGAAGAACCGTGTAATGAAGGAGAGAGATAATTGTATAGTTTAGTCTCCAGATAGGTGGAAGGTTTACCTTTCTGAGTGTGAACTTTTCTGTCTTTTGGAACTTAAAATAATTGTGTATGAATATACATCATGCACAAAATGAAAATGACATCCAACCGAGGTGTTTTTCAGTAACCACTACCATTGTTCTTGTTATCTTAAAAAAAGCAATAAATGGTATGGCTTATTTGTTAATAGAAATACAAAGCAAGCCAGGCGCGGTGGCTCACACCTGTAATCCCAGCTGAGGGAGGTGGATCACCTGAGGTCAGGAGTTTGAGACCAGCCTGGCCAACATAGTGAAACCTCCATCTCTACTAAATGTACAAAAATTAGCTGGGCACGGTAGTGGACACCTGTATTCCCAGCTATTGGGAGGCTGAGGCAGGAGAATCGCTTGAGCCTGGGAGGCAGAGGTTGCAGTGAGCCGAGATTGCGGCACTGCACTCCAGCCTGGGCGACAAGAGCAAAACTCGGTCTCAAAAAAAAGTCTAAAGCACGTAATCACTTAGCGTACTTTTCTGTGTGCCGACTTAGATAAATGGAGGCGTTAGTAGTTAATGAACATCATCTGGAAGAGACTGAGGGGAAAAAAACAGTGGCAGGCTGGAATTGTCCTGGATCTCATCGTGGGACAAAACCAAGCAGCATGAATAAAATCTTCGTCATTCACACATTTCTGTGATTTAACAGCATGGCAGGGACAGACACACAAGCGTGGCCTGAGTGCTTCTTGAACTGAAGGATTCCTGTGCCAGGACCTGAAGCTGAGCCCGACATTTAGCCATCACTTCATGGTAGTCAACGCGGGATGATGATTTATGTGTCTGTTGTTATCTGACATTTTAAAAAGTCACTAATTCTTTAGGAGATGAATTTGTTCTCCAGTATAAAACGATGAGAGAAGCTGATCCCGAGACAGTGAACAGCTAAGGCAGCGTAAGTCCTCAATGGAAATTTCAAAAACGCATGGCGTCTCTTGTGGAGAGACAGGAGCATAAGATTCCAAGATCATTCTGTAACATATTTTCACAGAGAGCTAAAGTGATTTAATCTATATAACTTTCTGATATCGCACTATTAAAAGGCCATGAGGAGAATGGAAGAGGGTTATTTTATTTCATTTTATTTTTGAGACAGGGTCTTGTGCACAATCGTGCAGTGGCATGATCTCAGTGCACTGTAGCTTCAACCTCCTGGGCTCAAGCAACCCTCCCACCTCGACCTCCCAAGTAGCTGGGACTGCAGGCGTGCACCAGGATGTCTGTCTAATTTTTTTTTAAGAGATGGGGGAGGGTCTCACTATGTTGCCCAGGTTGGTCTTGAACTCCTGGCTCAGTGATCCCCCCACCTCGGCCTCCCAAAGTGCTGAGATTACAGACGTGAGCCACCGTGCCCAACCAGATTTTATTTTTTTTAACTTTTAATTGTTTTCTTAGTCCAGGTTCCCTTACTGTGTTTATTTTTTAAAGATGGAAACAGTGAAAGCACGGCTCAAAACAGTTTCAGAAAGTCAAGTTAGCAAAGCTATTAAGACTTTTTCTTTTCCTTTGTTCTGTTTTGGTTTATTTCTTGATTAAAAAGCAACTTATTTGTGTGACATTTTGTTACTGTAAATAAGTTAATATTTTTCAAGCACTGAATTCTTCTAAGCCAGGTTTCTGCACTGCTATTTGGCTCAGTGGCACTTGTTAGTGGCACTTCTCATAGTCACACAAAACACAAGCTCTCCCGGTCTTCAGCTGAGGGGAGCACTGGCAGATTGACAGCCTGTCTGGGCCCAGCTGTTTCTGTAATTTGCCTTCCTTTCCTCCTTGGGCTTCACTTTCCCAGTGAGACCCTCTCTATTGCTTTGCCTCTACTGCCTCTAGTCTGGGCCACAGAACACACGATTCCACTTTGAACTCGATCCCAAGCCTGGCCTGAGACACTGAACAGCTAAGGCAGCGTTCAGATCTTTCTTTGGCTCCCCTGAGCACTCATTGCCTTCACTCATTTGGCGACAGTTAATGCAGCACTGTTGCTCCGTCCTCTCCTGGGTCCTGAGCAGCAGGGATGAATGGAGCAGACAAAATTCTTTCCCTAAAGGAGCTGTCCCTTTAGTGGGATAAGGGAGAATAAACACATGCAGAGGAAAGAGAGCTATTGTCAGCCATTAATACCATTAAGAGACTGTTCAGTGTTAACAAGAACTTGCACACATCAAGGGAGAAGAAGAAGAAAGTAATTATAGAAGACGCAAATAACAAGGTATTTACGCACATTACCAAGCGCAGGTTGTTCGTTTTAAAATGACTATGCTCTAGCTTCAGAGTGGTCAGTTGGCCCCCAACCTCTTTCTACTAAGCCATCTCAGCCACCTTGCTGTGGATCTTTCAATAGCTGTTCTAATTCTTGTCTGTCTCCTAGACTCGACGTTTTTCTCTTTTCAAACGTCATTGCCAAGAAGCTCTCAATTTCAAACGAGTCAATGAACCAGTAAATTACCTAATGGCGTCTATGGCTCCACCCACCTCTGCAGTCTCAGAATGCTCAAGTGGAAAACGTTGCTTGGGGCAGGCGACTCCTCTGGACTTGGAAATGAGGGAAATGTGGTTGCTCTTGGAAAAGTTCCAGCATAAAATCGGAACTTCCAAGGGAGCGCAATAGTGATATGTCAGTCTAGTTAAGGACTCCCAGGCTGGTTAAAGGCCCTAATAACCCAGTCGAAGATGTTGGCTTATCTAAATTATGTGTCACTGTAATGTGGGGACCAAAACAGCATCTGAAAGGCTGGGGCCAGCGGTGCTCTTGCAGACAGAATGCAGGGGCTTCACAGCAGGTGTCCCCACCAACTACAGAAATGAAGGAATTGGGCAATTAAACTCATATGTGACAAAACATTTGAATGGTAACTTCGCTTTCTCTGAATTTATGCTCATCAAGAAATATTATGTGATTGACTTTCTATATCTTCAGGGAAAATAAGGCAGGTCTTATGAATTCTGAGCCCACTTGTCAGTTTTATTTCTTCTGGAAATGAATACATTAGAATCTCATTACTAAAATTCAATGTCTTATCAGCATTTTCCCTGTCTTATTTTTATTTATTTATTTATTTTTGAGAAAAAGTTCTCACTCTGTCGCCCAGGCTGGAGGACAGTGGCATGATCTCAGCTCACTGCAGCCTCCACCTCTCGGGCTCAAGCAATCCTCCTACCTTAGCTTCCCAAGTAGCTGGGACCACAGGCATACACCACCACAGTTGCAAGGTGTGAGCCAACGCACCTGGCCCATGTTTCATTTTCTAAGTCCTAAAAGGCTGTGGGCTGCATTAGGAATTCATGTGATCATTCTGAATATTTTCAGACACTTGTTAGTACGGCCTAGCCACTGTACTTAGGAATATAGCATTGAGCAGAATAGACTGATCCTGACAACTGATCTTCTAACCTGTCTTCCCGTTCCTCCTTGGGCTTCACTTTCCCAGTGAGACCCCCTCTGTTACAGTGCCTCTGTTACCTCCAATCTAGAGCACAGGAACGCGCTATTCTGCTTTTAAACTCGAACTCAAGCCTGGCCAAACTATCTTTCTTTGGCTCCCCTGAGCATTCATTGCCTTCACTCATTTGGGGATAGTTAACACAGCATCTTTGCTGAGTCCTCTCCTGGGTCCTGAGCAGCAGGGATGAATGGAGCAGACCAAATTCTTTCCCTAACGGAGCTGTCCCTTTAGTGGGAGAAGAGAGAATAAACGGAGGAAAGAGAATTATTGTTAGTCTTTATTAGACAGTCATAATATTTGAGCTTTCAAGAAAATAGGTGCAATAAAGTTTGACAAGGGTTTCTTTTTCCTTTTTTTTGAGGCAGAGTCTCACTCTGTCACCTGGGCTGGAGTATAGTGGCACAATCTGGGCTCACTGCAACCTCCGCCTCCTGGGCTCAAGTGATTCTCCTGCCTCAGTCTCCTGAGTAGCTGGAATTACTGGCACTCACCACCATGCCCAGGTAAGTTTTTGTATTTTTCGCAGAGATGGGGTTTCACCATGTTGGCCAGGCTGGTCTCGAACTCCTGACCTCGTGATTCGCCCGCCTTGGCCTCCCAACGTGCTGGGATTACAAGCGAGAAGCACCGCACCCAGCCAACAGGGGTCTCTTGACACTGATGTTTGAAGGAAGGAAAAGGTGGGGTTTAGAAGAAACAACTGAGTTCGAAAAGGCTTTCTGGAGTAAACAGTATGTATACAGCAATCTGCATTAGGAGTTTGCCCAGTCAATAGGGTACAAGGAAGAGAAGAGAATGGAGGAAAAGAGGGAAGGAGGAGAGCAGGGTGAGATGAGAGCACCCGACACAAGTCCAGGCAGGCAGGCACCTACGCGCTGGGGAAAGTGACACAGAGGGCCAGCGAGGGGCCTTGCGGCCAAAGTTTTAGAAGTTTGAACTCTCTTCTTAGAGAGCAGTCCAGAGCCACTGTGCGGCTTAGCGTGAACTAGCATGATCAGATTTGCATTTGGGACAAATCTCTGGCTGTGCAGCTGCTGAATTAGGGAGGAGTGGAGGGCAGGCGTGGGCAGAGAGGCAGGTGTGATCTGTGTGAGGAACGATGGTGGCCCTAGGCAGAAACGGGAAATGAGAGAGAGGTGAAAGGATTTGAAAGACATGTCAGAGGTGGAACTGAGAGGACTTGTGGATGGACAAATACGGATGGGTGGTGAGGGAGGTGGAAGAATGCAGGGAGATTTCCAGGCTGCTGCCTCGGGCCACTGAGTGGGTGCGAAGGGAACCTCCTGACTTAGATCCTGGTCTTCTATTTAGACATCTCTTGAATGTACACAAAAGGAGAGGCCGGGCACAGTGGCTCATGCCTGTAATCCCAACACTTTGGGAGGCCGAGGCAGGTGGATGCTTGAGCCCAGGTGTCGGAGGCTGCTGTGAGCTGTGAGCTGTGATCATGCTACTGCACTCTATCTAGCCTGGCTGACAGAGCGAGACCCTGTCTCTTTCTAAAAAAAGGAGAGAGATGTGCTTATATGAAGAGAAAACTCATTTCCCACAAGAGTACACAGAGCAAAGAGAAAAGGCGAAGATGGAAATGACCGGCACATTTTAGGACTCCCCTAAATTTCATCAGTGAAGAAACTGCTATGCTATTTAGAATGGAACACCTGGAGGAAGATCGCCAGCTCCTTCTCTCCCCAGGACTCCAGGAGACAGAAACTTCATATAGAGAGACCAGATAATAAACACTGGGTCAGTTAAAATATTTTCTTTCATTTCTGTCTTCGTTTCTCTTTATATTCCTATTCCTCCCAGTATGATTGTCCTCAACATTCATTATCTTCCTTCTTTGTAATTTCACTGCCTTTCTAACTATATCAGCCTGTATCAGAGTTATCCAGAGAAACAGACCTCTAGGGGATATTTAGGTATATAAAAGGAGACTTATCATGGGAAATTGCTTACATGATTATGGAGGCCAAAAAGTTTGACAATCTGCTGTCTGTAAACTGGATACCAGGAAAGCCAATGGTGTAATTCCCAGTTTGCAGCCAAAGGCCTGAGAACCAGGGGGCCACTGGTGTAAGTCCAAAGGCCGAGGAATGAAGAGCTCCAATGTCCAAGAGAAGGAGAAGATGGACATCCCAGCTCCAGGAGAGAGAAAATTTGCCCTTCCTCTGCCTTTTGTTCTATGCAGGCTCCCAACAGATGGGATGATGCCCACCCACATCAGCCAGCATCTCCCCGGGATCCTGTTTACTCAGTCCACCAATTCAAATGCCAATCTCTTTGAAGAAGAGAAACGTCGTCACAGACACACCCAGAAACAATATTTCACTAGCTGGCTGGGCATCCATTAGCCTAGACCAGTAGACACATAAAATTGACCACCACATAGCCTTCAGCTGGTCTCACAGTCCTTCACAAGGTTACGTGGATACTTTGCTTTTGGGTACTCAAGCTCTTGAGTTTATTTAATGTTCTGAGTTTGGTTTTGAAGACTACCTATGTTCTTAATTGCATCTTAACGACTCCCTTATTCCCCGTGAATTATTAACTTCTGCACTTTTAGCTAACCCTTCCAGCAGCCCACCTTGCAAAGGCCACTATTTTTATGCTGTGGCTTTATCTGTGTACCCTTGTCAGCATCCCAAACACTAATACTGAGATATTAGTATTTTGGGCAGGTTCATGGATTAATTGGCTTCAGCCAATCTGGTACATTTTAATTGTAAAGAAAAAAAGAATCAGATTCAGTTACGTTAACTTTTCTCTTGGATTTGAATTTGATGTTCAACATGATGAAAGGAAAATATAGATGATAAAATAAATATAGGAAAATTACTATGATGTCCATATTAAAAGTAATCATCAAGAAAGATTCTGAAATTACCTAATAAGCTTTTGGCAATCTTTCTATTAGGCCTGTGAAAAGAGGCATTTATAAATGAATAATCACCAGTCTCTAATGGACTCCCGGCACTGCCTGGAAGTCTTAATATATTTCTCTGGTTCACTCTCTTTCCTCAAATCAAAGTTTGAGGAAACTTTCCTGATTTCCTCAAACCTCTAATCCTTTTATCTCCCCTCTCACCCTCAGCTTCTTAGGGTAAGATGAAGCCATCAGCCAAGAACCCTTCAATTTCTTTAAAATTAATGGCAAAAACCTCAATTATTTTTACACCAACATGACACTTGCATCTAGTCTCTCTGCGCTTTCTGTTGCATTAGGAGATGTTCTTTCTTCCTGAGCTGTGGATGTCTGTTCCTACGACTTTTGCAATTATCTCTTTGCTCCTCTGTGGCTTCAAACTATCCCTTTCAACTGATTCGTTCCATGGCGTGCTCATGTCTCTCTCATTTTAAAGCAAACAGAAAAAACCTGTGCCATGATTTGCACTCCCTCCAGCAATCTCCACCTTTCTCTTCTCTCTTTTAAGACTAAATCGAATGAAAGATGTGTACAGATTTGTAATTTTTATTTCCTCACGTCTCACTGCCCAGGCCACTCCCATCACACCTGTGTGGTTTATGTCGGGATCTCCAGTGCTCTCAACATCATTCCATACTCACTTTACCTAATCTTTAACCAGCATTTAGCACATTATCAACTCATTTACCTTCTCGAGACATTCATCCTTTGATCATTAAAATCACAATACTTAATGCTTTGTCTGAAGCTCTGTTCTCTTTCTATACTCTTTCTTTTTTTTTTTTTTTTGAGACGGAGTCTTGCTCTGTCACCCAGGCTGGAGTGCGGTGGCGGCGGGATCTCAGCTCACTGCAATCTCCCTCTCCCAGGTTCAAGTGATTCTCCTGCCTTAGCCTCCCAAGTAGGTGGGATTATAGGCGCCCACCACCACATCTAGCTAATTTTTGTATTTTTAGTAGAGACAGGGTTTCACCATTTTGTCCAGGCTGGTCTCGAACTCCTTACCTCAGGCGATGCACTCACCTCAGCCTTTCAAAGTGCTGGAATTACAGGCATGAGCCACTGCACCTGGCCCACACTCTTCTTGCGATTTCTAGATCTCCGTTCATCTCAGCTCTGCTGATAGCTTTTATCATTATCTATATAACGACTTCAAAACTGACCTTGCTAGCCCAAGCTTCCATTCTCAGCTTCAGATCTTCTCCACTTGGATATCTCAAGTTTCCTGTAGCCACATGCAGTGGCTCATGCATGTAATCCCAGCATTTGAGAGGCTGAGGAGAGCAGATCACTTGAGTCCAAGAGTTCAAGCACAGCCTGGGCAACATAGCAAGACCCCATCTCTACAATAAATATTTAATACAAAGCCAAAGTTGCTCTAGCTCAACCGGTTCAGGATTGAATTTGTTGTCTTCCAGCTGAAAGCTGGTCCTCTTCGATGGTCCCCTATCTCAGGGAATGGAACCGCCATGCAGGTCACAAGCAGGAACCTCCGTGTTGTCTCCAGCCTATTGCCTGTCTTTACCTTCCACACTCAGTACAACACAATTCCGCTGCTTTAACCTCCTAAATAGCTCTTAAATTTTTCTCCATGGGCACACTCTACTCTAAACAACTTCTAAGGATCTTCAGTGAAACCAGATTTTTTGAGGTCCCCCTCCCTTTTCTACCCTCATATTGAACTAGTACCAGTGGTGATGGATTTCCATAGGATCTAATCATGAAGCATGGGATAACAATAAAACGATTGCCTAATACATTGTGAGCCAAATAAAAATTTGTAAACCTGCAGGTTCTAAATTTTTACATTATTTGTTGGTTATTTTTTACTTAAATTGTGTTCTGGATGAGGCTGACATTTGAAAACAATTCTGGGTGCAATTGACAATTAATTATTTAACGGCAAGTGATGAGGATTGTAAAAGATTAAATTAGCCTGAAAATAGTACACAGGGCAGATATTTCAAAAGGACATGCATCAATAAACAACAGGTGATTGCAAAATCCTATTTTACATAAATTCAATTTAAAGCTGAGAGAAAAGAAAATGCTGAATAAGAAACGCTTCAAAGGAAAACCTCTCATGAAGCAGGGTCATATGAGGAAATCCGTGTTTTCAAAGGTTCCTCATCAAGCGACACGCTTACCATCTGCGAGGAGCACACACACACAGTCTTTTCATATCTCAAAGTGCCGTCTTGGAGAGAGGCCACCAAATGCGTAGGAGTTTCAACACGACAAAACTCTCTCTTCCAGTACAGCCTGAGTTCTTCCCTCTCGCAAGCAGCAGCCGCTCGTGAGTCACCATGGCAACATCTTCTGTAACGGCTAGTGCATGTCTCCTGGAAAACGACGTTGCTCAAGGTCAAAGTCTGCATTTGTAAGAAAGCCTCACTGGGTTCCTCTGCACAGACTTGTCCTTGAACAGCAGCCAAAACTTGAGGCTCCTCAACCTTGAGGCTCTCGGCCAAATGGCCCTGCTATCTTCCCTCCCCTGAGTCCTGCCAGGACTTCCTGTTTCTGTTCCTTCTACCTTGGACCACCTGGGTTCCTCCTTTTCCTGGAAAGAATGCAGCTGGGGCCGGAGTTGGGATGCATGGCCAAGAAATTCTTCCACTTAGTGTACACATCATTGAGCACGCAGTGCTGGTGGCTCTTGCTGTAAGCCTCCATTGCGAACAAAGCCTTGGGAGGAGCCTTGCTTCCCCGAGGTGGGAGCGAGCCTGTCAAGCAGGAGCTGAGGGGGGGCAGCCACCTCCTGGTCGTTCTTCCAGGTCATCTACGGCGGAGGTCTCCACACGTGTGTGACTGCACATCCCTATCAGTACAAAAGTTTTGAGTATGTACTCCCAATGTATATTTACTTATAAATTACACATAATTATATGCTGAAATATATATATTACATCTTTGTGAAGCTTAATACTTTTTTTTTCTTTTTGAGACAGGATCTCATTGTGTTGCCCATGGTGGAGTGCAATGGCTCGATTACAGCTCACTGCAGCCTCGAGCTCCCAAGCTCAAGTAATCCTCCTGTCTCTGTCTCCCAGGTAGCTGGAACTATAGGGGCTTACCACCACACTGGGCTAATTTTTGTATTTTTTGCAATGACGGGGTTTTGCCATGTTGCTCAGGCTGGCCTTGAGCTCCTGGGCTCAAGTGATCTGCCCACCTCAGCCTCCCAAAGTGTTAAGATTATAGGTGTTCACCCAGCCAATACTTTTTGTTGTTGTTGTAGTTAAAAGTATATCTCAGCTGGGTGTGGTGGCTCACGCCTATAATCCCAGCACTTTGGGAGGCCAAGGCGGGCAGATCACCTGAGGTCAGGAGTTTGGGACCAGCCTGGCCAACACGGTGAAACCCTGTCTTAAAATATATATATATATATATATATATCTTGTATATTCTTCCCACCTTCAACAAACTGCTTTGCACACCTCATGAGTTGCCCACATTGCGCTTTGAGGATTTTTGCTATTTACTTTCAAGAGGCTCAATGTTCTAAAATGGTTCTAAAATACAGAACCCTGCTTAAAACTCTTCAGTGGCACCACATTGCTCTCAGGATAAAGTTCAAACACCTTAATGTGGACTTAACATGGATTTAAAAATCAGTCTGGCTCTGATCTCACCACTTTACCATCCCACAATTTAGAAGTGTAGTATTTGCATTTTTTCTAGGTCATACATTTTCTCCCATCCAAGACTTTGCACAGTCTGTAGAAATCCTATCTCCCCACACAGTCTTTTCTCCTAACTCTTATTTTTAGGAAATTCCCTGGAATTCTTCCTCTGTCTCCTGCCTCATTAGGATGAAGAACCCACCATGTTTGGCTTTATTCCTTATGCAATACATACACATTATAGTCTATTGCAAATGTGAGTTTAGTATTGAGCTTGCTAATGGTTGGGATGACTTTTTAATAAATGGCCTGGGTTTAGGAAGGTTAAAAAGGTGAAGAATTTCCTGATTTGAGACGGTGCTCCACACCAGCCCAGAGCTCATGTCTCTTTCCTTACCAAAGAGTATAAGCTCTGGTTCTGGGAACCCAGTGGGAATAGGGTGTTCCTCTTCTTCTCCCTGTCTTTTTCCTTCCCATGAAATCTACGCCAAATTGTGGTCTCATGGCAGTGTTTTTTTGATTTGCTGGTGTGATTCATGGTAATAAATTAATTTTAAAACAGACTCAGTACACACATACATATACACACATGCAGCTGCATACATACACATACATATACACACACATAGGTTACATATGTATTAGTGCGTTCTCACATTGCTATAAAGAAATACCTGAGACTGGGT
>PVKV010003377.1:38937-61683 GCA_004027835.1 Alouatta palliata
AGGAGGAGGATAGGCAGAGGGAGGAGGAGGGATGGGCAGAGGGAGGAGGAGGGATGGGCAGAGGGAGGAGGAGGGATAGGCAGAGGGAGGAGGTGCTACACGCTTCTAAACAATGAGATCTCACGGTAACTCACTCACTGCTGCCATGACAACATCAAGGGGGATGGCGTTAAGCCGGGAGAAGCCACGCCCATTATTCCATCACCTCCCACCTGGCCCCACCTCCAACACTGGGGATTACAATTCGACATGCGATCTGGGTGGAGACACAGATCCAAGCCATATCAACACATACGTATGCACACATCATTTGTTTACCACTTCCTCAAGCACACTTACCTAGGTACCTTAATTACAGTTGCAACTCACGCCTACCACTCTTGAACCTCCTTATATTGCCCTGCTTTTCCTTTTCCCATCAAACCTTTGAGTATACTAGAGTCTCGACTTTACTACGTTGATTTTATGGTCTGGATACCTCCACTAGACTGTTAGCTCCAGGGGTCTTTGTTTTGTTCATTCACGCATCAAGTGCCCCAAATGGTTCCCGGCACATCACAGGCCCCCAAGGTCTGTTTCTTGTGCAAATGAATGAATGAATTGAAATAAATGTTTTATGAAATCTATCCTTACCACATGGAATGCATACACCTATTTTCTCATCTCATCTCATCTATTAAAAAAGAAAACTGGCCAAGATCTACTAATGGGTCAAAGCCTGTAGTTTAATAAGCACTGACTTAGACTGTTTACTAAGGCCTGTGTCAGGGGGTCCTGATATGCCTGGTGGGAAGATACCCTGTGGGCCAGGAACCTTCTCAACTGATGCTGCAGAACTTAGCATTAGCATTTGAGTGTGAGGGAGGTCAGGAGGAACTGCTGTAGAAAAGTGTATCCAGGCTGGGCGCAGTGGCTCACGCTTATAATCCAGCACTTCGGGAGGCCAGTGCGGGCGGATCATCAGGTCAGGAGTTCGAGACCAGTCTGACCAACATAGTGAAACACGGTCTCTACTAAAAATACAAATATTAGCTGGGTGTGGTGGGATGCTCCTGTAATCCCAGCTACTCAGGAGGCTGAGGCAGGAGAATCACTTGAACCTGGGAGGTGGAGGCTGCAGTGAGCCAAGTTTGTGCCACTGCACTCCTGCCTGTGAGTGACACTCCATCTCAGAAAAAAAAAGAAAAGAAAAGCTTATCCAGCAAATGTTGTGGCAGTTTTAAAATATGCCCCTTAACTCTTTGAGTTAAAAATATGAGTTTAAAATATGCTCCTGTCTTCAAAAGGAGGAGCCTAATTTCCCTTCCCTTGAGTGGGGGCTGGGCTTAGTAACTCACTTCTAATGAATAGTGTGGTTAAAGTGGGTGTATGTGGCTTCCAAACTAGGTTGAGAAAGGTGGTGTGGCTTTCTCTCTGCTCTCTCTTTGGACCACCTACTGTGGAGGAAGCCAGCTGCCATGCGGTGAGGACACTCAAGCAGCCCTGTGGAGGGGCCCATGTGGTGACGAACTACGGCCTCCTGCCAATGGCCATGTGAGTGAGCCCTCCTGGAGTGAATCTTCTAGCCCCAGTCAAGCCTTCAGATGACATTTTGTTTGTAACCTCATAAAAAAACACATCCATCCAACCAAACCACTGCCAAATTTCTGACCCCAGAAACTGTGAAATGATAAATATCTGTTATTTTAAGCCACTAAGTTTTGGAGTAATTTGTTATGCAGAAATAGATAATTAATACAAGTGTAAGTTCTTCTATTTTATATTTAATTTAATTTATTATTATTATTTATTGAGACAGAGTCCTGTCTCACTCTGTCACCCAGGTTGGAGGGCAGTGGTATAATCTTGGCTCACTGGAGCCTCTACCTCCCAAGTTCAAGTGATTCTCCTGCCTCAGCCTCCTGAGTAGCTGAGATTACAGGCGTGCGTCACCACACCCGGCTAATTTTTGTATTTTTACTAGAGACGGAGTTTCACCATGTTGGCAATTTTTAAAAGGGTTTATTCTCATATAATTTTAGGTTTAACTTAATTGGCACACACGCTTTCTTAACCTCAGCTTGGAACTGTGTGGCCTTTTTATACTGTCAGGCAATGTTCGAGTGAGAGTTCCTGCAAGAGAGGTAGATGTCTCTTCCTGAATCACAGTGAGCAAATTTCCAGTCACGTGAGCACCATCTATAACACACACTTGTAGGAGAATAGTGGTGTACACACAGTGGTGCTGATGTGGTGGGTGGGGGCAATGGAAGGAGGGGGTTATGAATTTAATATAATTGAAAGAGCAAGGAAAAGCTGACCCATGTGAGAGGAAATCTGGGCATTGTAATTTCCCAGACAGAGCTTGGCTCTCACCCAGAGTTTGGGCTCTGAAAGTGTTATTAAATGGCAAAACTTGCAGAATATCTTTGGTCTAGTTCTCTTAATAATTCCCTAGCTACTCGTAATTCTTTTTTCTCTTAGGACTTACAAATTACATATTCACCATGACCCACATTTCTAAGCCTGTATGAACAAGTTTCATCATTCCTGTGAGCAGGAGGCTTAGCTCACATTGGGAGCTAACACTGACCAGAGTTCCCCATTCCACCACCCCCTCCGTGAAGCAGAACTGAACATGTAAGATGTTAG
Organism: Alouatta palliata; assembly: GCA_004027835.1. Lineage (NCBI taxonomy): Eukaryota > Metazoa > Chordata > Mammalia > Primates > Atelidae > Alouatta > Alouatta palliata. Next base: position 41,569 of record PVKV010003377.1, read on the forward strand.
CACTGTGTATTTTCCCTGAATATAAAAATATTGACTTTTTTTTTTTTTGAGACAGAGTTTTGCACCGTCACCTGGGTTGGAGTACAATGGTGGGATCTCGGCTCACTGCGACCTCTGCATTCTGGGTTCATGCGATTCTCCTGCCTCAGCCTCCCCAGTAGCTGGGATTATAGGCGCACATCACCACATCCAGCTAATTTTTTGTATTTTTAGTTAAGACAGGGTTTCACTGTGTTGGCCAGACTGGTCTCGAACTCCTGACCTCGTGATCCGCCTGCCTCGGCCTTCCAAAGTGCTGGGATTACAGGTGTGAGCCACCACGCCTGGTCCAAAAATATTGACTTTATACTTGTGTACTGCTGAAGGTTTTCTTGTCTGCCATTCCACCGTCAATCACAGTACCACACTGTCCTGTATGGTAGCCACTAGCCACATGTGACTGTTGAGTACCTGTAATGTGACCAGTTCAGGTTCACATGTGCTGAAAGCATAAAATACACGCCAGATTTTGAAGACTTAGAATAAAAACGTAAACTATTTCATTAATAATGTTTATATTGATTATACGATATTATTGGGATATAATGGATTAAATGAAACATCAGTAAAATTAATTTTACTTAATTTCTTTTTGCTTTTCCAAACATGGCTGTGAAAGTTTTAAAATTTCCCTTTTTCTTTTTTTGTTGAGACGGATCCCCACTCTTGTCACCCAGGCTGGAGTGCAATGGCACAATCTCAGCTCAATGCAACCTCCAACTCCCTGGTTTAAGCAATTCTCTTGCCTCAGCCTCCCAAGCAGCTGGGATTTCAAGTGACTGCCACCACGCCTGGCTAATCAGGCTGGTCTCGAACTCCTGACCTCAGGTGATCCGCCCGCCTTGGCCTCCCAAATACTTGGATTACAGGCGTAAGCCACCGTGCCCGGCCAAAAGGTTTAAAATTTCATTTGTGGCTCACATATTCCTGTTAGACAGCATGGACCTGGAAACTGGCTTGGGGTCTCTTAGCACCAATTCCTTGCCCAGGTATTTCAGTTAGAGCACTTGATCACATCCACACCACCGTGAGTTCTTCCATGTAGCTTCACAATCTTGCGGAAACATTGTCCAAGTGAGCAACTGTGTGTCTGTAGGGTTAGGGCCGATGACTGACTTCCGACTACAGCCCACCCTGGCATGGGAAGGGGGCTGCAGAAGGGGTTACCAGACATTCTGCAAGTCCTGCAGCTTCTCATTAGGGGAACGGAATTAAACTCCAGGGCCTCTGCATGCAGAAGGCCGAGGGTGTTCATTCCACTCCACTGAAATTATAGCTCTACCCTTGAGCAGAAAATGTCATTGTCAGAAGCAATAAGATTAGGGGATCAACAGTGAAAACATCAACTAAAACCTTTTTAATTTTAAGATTCCAGGGTTAAAATTCTATTTCCCCTATCAGCATTTATCCACATAGCTGGTATTTCCTAGGCCCTCATGACAAGTCTCTTTTGCAGCTTGATCTCTGAGTTTTCACGTACTTTGCCTCCCGTTTAGTGAGAGGGGATTTTGTTTCACTTTAATCATTTGGTGACTTGCAGTGTCATGAGTTCCTGTCATAATTCAATCAGTGGATTAGCATTAGATTAGCTCTTCAAAGCAATACATAAAATAATGTACAGGCATGTGCCGAACAATGACATTTCAGTCAGTGACAAACGCCATGTACGATGGTGGTCCCATAAGATTATAAAGGGGCTGAAAAATTCCTATTGCCTAGTGACATCAGAATCATTGTAACATGGTAGTGCGATGCATTACTCACATGTTTTTGTTGTGAATACTGGGCTGCCCGTCATGTAAAAGTATCACAATACAATTAGGTACAGTATGTAATACTTGATAATGGCAAGAAATGACTATTTTACTGGTTTATGTATTTACTAAACTATTCTTTTTATCATTATTTTAGAGTGTACTCTGTCCACTTTAAAAAAGTAGGCCATTTTAAAAGTTGGGTGGGCATGGTGGCTCATGCCTGTAATCGCAGCATTTTGGGAGGCTGAGGCAGGCAGATCACAAGGTCAGGAGTTTGAGACCAGTCTGGCCAACACAGTGAAATCCCGTCTCTACTAAAAATACAAAAAATTAGCCGGATGTGTTGGTATGCGCCTGTAATCCCAGCTTCTAGGGGAGGCTGAGGCAGGAGAATCGTGTGAACCCGGGAGGTGGAGGTTGCAGTGAGCTGAGATCGTGCCATTGCACTGTTGGCTGGGCGACAGTGCGAGACGTCGTCTCAAAAAAAAAAAGTTAGCTGTAAAACTCAGGCAGGTCCACCAGGAGGTATCTGGAAGAAAGCACCGTCATCACAGGAGACAACAGATCCACAAATGTTGCTTTCCCTGAAGACCTTCCAGTGGGACAAGATGTGCGGATGGAAGACAGTGAGATTGATGACCCTACCTGTGTAGGTCTATGCTAATAATGTGTGTGTATCTTCGTTTTTCACCCAAAAAAGTTTAAAAAGTAAAAAATAAATAAATAAAAGTTAAAAACAGAAAAGAATTTAGAGACTAAGGATATAAAGAAAGAAAATATATTTATGTAGCTGTACAATGTGTTTATGTTTTAAGCTGCTATTACAAAAGACTCAAAATATATTTTTTAAAAGTTCATAAAGTAACGAAGTTACAGTAAACTCAGATTAATTTATTGTTGAAGAAAGAATTTTTTAATATGAATTTAGTGACCGGGCGCATTGGCTCACACCAGTAATCCCATAACTTTGGGAGGCCAAGGCGGGTGGATCACCTGAGGTCAGGAGTTCGAGACCATCCTGGCCAACATGGCGAAACCCCATTTCTAGGAAAACTACAAAAATCAGCTGGGCTTGGTGGTGTGCACCTGTAGTCTCAGCTACTTGAGAGGCTGAGGCAGGAGAATCACTTGAACCAGGGAGGGGGAGGTTGGAGTGAGCCAAGATCGTGTCACTGCACTCCAGCCTGGGCAACAGAGCAAGACTCTGTCTCCAGAAAAAATAAATTCAGTGTAGCCTAAGTGCACCGTGTTTATAAAGTCTATGCAGTGTACAGCCATGTCCTAGGCCTTCGCGGTCACTTAGCATTCACTCACTGACTTACCCAGAGCAACTTCTGGTTCTGCAAGCTTTATTCATGGTAAGTGCCCCATATATGTGTACCATTTTAAGTCTTCTAGGCTGTACTTTCACTGTGCCTTTTCTAGGTTTAGATACACAAATACTTACCATTGTTTTACAACTGCCTACAATATTCAATACAGTAACATGCTGTATGGATTTGCAGCCTTGGAACAATAGGCTGTACCATACAGCCTAGGTATGCAGTAGGCTACGCCATTTAGATTCGTGTAAGTATAGGCTTTGATGTCTTCGCAACAAAGTCACCTATGACACATGTCTGAGGAAATTAGATGATGTGTGGCTGTATAGGGAAGTTTTGTGTTTAGACTATATGTTTATTTTCCCCCCAGTTCATTTTTTCCCCTAATGAACCACGTGTATTTAAATTACAATCTACCAAATAAGGTAGCTCTGCTTTTATTTCTAATTTCTCCCCTTGTGGTTTCACAATGAAGATTTGGGACTTGTCATCTGCATTTCATTACGACCTGTTCCTGGTCGTGGCAGATCAGTTTTGCCTGGAGGTTTGATGCATTCTTTGACTGTGCTCTCTGTTACCTATACTCTTGTCATTTTTACTTCCTCATTCCATCTGTCATGAAGGCATGTGATAGAGAGTGTCCTCAAATGATGAAAAGATAAATGGCTGTGATAGAACTAACTACCGTCCTGTTAAAGTTTCAGAGCTAGTCTTGAATGATTTGTATGTGCACTGAAAAACAATGTATATTTTGCTGTTGCTGGGTGGAATTTCAATTAGGTCAAGTTGGTTGATCATTTTGTTGAAATCTTGTATGTGCTTAATGATTTTGTGTCTGTTTATTCTATCAATAACTAAGAGAGAGTGTTGAAATACTTCAGTATGGACCAGGTACGGTGGTTCACGCCTGTAATCCCAGGTCTTTGGGAGGCCGAGAGCAGCGGATCACTTGGGGTCGGGAGTTTGAGATCATCTAGACCAACACTGAGAAACCCTGTCTCTACTAAAACTACAGAAAAATTAGCCGGGCGTGGTGGCACATGCCTGTAGTCCCAGGTACTCAGGAGGCTGAGGCAGAAGAATCTCTTGAACCTGGGAGGAGGAGGTTGCAGTGAGCTGAGATTGCACCATTACCCTCCAGCCTAGGCAACAAAAGCAAAAAAACAAACAAAAACAAAACCCTCCGTCTCAAAAAATGAAATATTTTAGTATAGCTGCGGAATTGTCTACTTCTCCTTTCGATTCTACCAGTTTTGCTATATGCATTTTAAAGCTCTGTTATTACATGCATAAACATTTAAGATTGCCATTTTTTAATGAATTGACCCCTTTATCAATGTGAAATGACTCCGTTTATCTCTGATAATATTCCACGGTATGAAATCAACCTTGATGTTTATGTAGTACTTCAGCTTTCTTTGAATTACTATTATCATGGTGTATCTTTTTCCATCTTTTTACTTACAAGCTATTATTTTCTTCATTTTTAAAGTGCTTTTATTGTAGGGAGCATATAATTGGGCCTTTTTTTCCCTTCAATTCTGATTTATGTCACTTAATGACTGGTAGTCCATTTAATGCGATTATTAATATGGTTAGGTTTAACCTACTATCTTACTATTTGTTTTCTGTTTATTGCCGTTTTCATTTTGCCTTCTTTTGAATTTGTTGAGTATTTTATGTAATTTCATTTATCTGTCTGTTGGTTTGTTAGCTATATACCTCTCGTTTTTTTAATGATTGTTTTGGGGTTTATAGTACATTTCAGGGACTGGCAAACTATAGCCCCTGATCCAAATCTGTTTGCCACCTGTTATTGTAAATAAAGTTTTATTGAAATACACCCACACCCATTACTGTATTTCTTGCCTCTGGCTGCTTTTGCACTACAACAACAGTATGGAGGGTGAGTGCAGTAGCTCACATCTGTAATCCCAGCACTTTGGGAGCCTGAGGTGGGAGGATCACAGGAGGAGTTCAAGACCAGCCTGGGTCACATAGGGAGACCTCATTAAAAAAAATTAGCTGGGTGTAGTGGCAAGTACCTGTAGCCTCAGACACTTTGGAGGCTGAGATGGGAGGATTGCTTGAGCTCAGGAGCTTAAGGCTGCAGTGGGCTGTGATCACACCACTGTACAACAGCCTGGACAACAGAGTGAAACCCTGTTTCAAAAAAAAAGAAGTAAAAATAAAAATAGAATAAGAAAACAGTAGACTTGAGTAGTTGTGACAGAAACCATAAAGCCTGCAAAGACTAAAATATTTACTACCTGACCCTTTACAGAAAATGTTTGCCAACCTCTGATAAGCATTTTAACTTATCGTAATCTACCATCATGTAATGTTAAGTCATTTCATATATACTTGCAACAATAAATTCAATAGCCTGGATTGGCCTTTGTGTTCTTGTCAAAACTTTTACTTCTATTTATAAACCCCACAATACATTGTGGTTATTTTTGCTCTACAAAATTATGTTTCAAAGAGAATTTTTAAATACAAGAAAAGTCTTTTGTATTAACTTCGCCTGCTCCCTCCTACACCCCCTACACAATGACCATTTCTGGTGTTCTTTATTCATTTGTATAAAACCAGATTTCTACCTGGCATTATACTTTTGCCTGAGGGACATCCCTTAACATTTCTTATAGTGTAGATCTACTGGTGATTAATTCTTTTGGTTACATGTCTGAAAAAGTATTTATTTTGATTTTGCTTTTGAAGACATTGTTACTGGACATAAGAATCTAAGTTGACAGTGTTTTTTTTGTTTTGTTTTGTCTTTTAGTACTATAAGGGCGCTTTGCCACTATCTTCTGGTTTCTATTAGTTCCAACAAGAAGTTTGCTGTCATTCTTATCTTTATTCCTCCATACCTGTATCTTCTTCCTGGTTGCTTTTTTTTCCTCTTTATTAGTAGATTTAACAACTTGATTTTGATATATTTTATTGTAGTCTTCTTTATATTTCTTGTGTTGGGCTTTGTTAAGTTTCTTAAATCTGTGTGTTAATAGTTTGCATTAAATTTAGAAATGTTTTGCCTATTCTTTCTCAATTTTTTTTTTTTTTTTGAGACAGAGTTTCATTCCCATTGCCCAGGGTGGAGTGCAATGACACGATCTTGGCCCACCACAACCTCCACTTCCTGGGTTCAAGTGATTCTCCTGCCTCAGCCTCCCAAGTAGCTGGGATTACAGGCATGCACCACCACCCCTGGCTAACTTTATATTTTTAGTAGAGACGGGGTTTCTCCATCTCTACTAAAGAGTTGGTCAGGGTGGTCTCCAGCTCCCGACCTTGTGATTCACCCTCCTCGGCCTCCCAAAGTGCTGGGTTATAGGTGTGAGCCACCATACCTGGCTAATCTTCAAATATTTTTTATGATCCTCTGCTTCCTCCTCCCACCAAACTCCAGTTACACAATTACACCTATACTAGAATAACTGAAGTTGTCCCATAGCTCACTTATATATTTTTTTCATTTTTTTTCATCTCTGTGTGTTTCAGGTTGGCTAGTTTGTACTGCTAAATATTCACATTTACTAATCTTTTCTTCTGCACTTTCTAATCTGTCATTAATTTCATCCAGTATATTTTTTTATTTTAGACATTAATTTTTATTTCTGAAACTTTTAATTGAGTCTCTAAAACTATTTCCCGTGTCTCTTTTTAATGTGGGCATGCCTTTCTCTACCATCTTCAACTTTTAGAATATAGGTATGGTTATTATCTTGAAGTCCTTGTCCACTTATTCTACCATTTGTCTCATTTCTGGATCTGTTTATATTAATTTTTCTGTCAATCAGTTTTCATCCATTTTCCCAATATAACTCTTTTTTTCTTGGGAAATTTTTTTTTTTTAAGTTTTTAGCCTGTTGCCCAGGCTGGAGTGCAGTAGCATGATCACAGCTCACTGCAGCCTCAACGTCCCAGGCTTAAGCAATTTTCCCACCTCAGCCTCTCAAGTAGCTGGGACTACAGGCACACATCACCATGCCCAGCTAATTTTTAAATTTTTTTGTAGAATGGGGTCTTGCTATGTTGTCAGGGCTGGTCTCAAACTCCTGGGCTCAAGTGATCCTCCTGCCACAACCTCCCAAAGTGCTGGGACTGCAGGTGTGAGCCACCATGCTCAGCCTTCTTGAGTATTTTGAAAGAAATCTCAGACATGTGTCTTATAAATACTTCAGTGTGTGTGTCTAAGTGATAATCAGTGAGGATTTTTTTTTCACATTGGACGAGCAATGTGGTACTGACGCAGTAACAAGGTTTAAGGGAGGCTCATCTCACTCATTAACATGCAAACAAAATCATCACACTTATGAACCACAAAAAGATAGTAAAGGCTTTCAAAAAATCATCCCTTTACCATTTATCACTCAAGAAAATTAATAACCACTCCTGAATATAATCTAATATTCAGATCATGTGTGAATTGCTCTACGTCATCTTAAAAATGCCTTTTTACACATGATTGGTTTGAATCAGGATACAAATGAGAATCACAAATTATATTTGGTTGCTACATCTCTCTTTTATTCTATAAGTCCCTTTTCCACATGCTGTAGTATGTTAAAGAAAGTGGATCGTTTGTCTCAGACTCCCACAATCTGCATGGGCTGATGGTTTCCTTGCGGTATCGTTTGACTTGTTCGGCAAACTCTTATATCCCCTGGAAACTGATAGCTGGACCTAGAGGTCTAAGTGATAGTCTCAGGATCAATTTTACAGGCAAGAATCCCCCATATGAGTGCTGTGCAACTTTCTGGCATCACATCATGTGGTACATTATGGCATATCGTCCCGTTTCTACAAAGGCCAAAATTGACCAGTATGTGCCAGATGTATCCCACTGATGCCTCCACTGGGAAGTCTCCTACCAACATTTAATCTCATGGTTTTGGCTTGCATCAGAGAAGAAAAATTTTATACTCAGATTATGAAGCTAGGCAGGGCCAGTATTTTGAGGTACAGATCTGCCTGAAATAGAACAGAGGGGGCTAGAGGAATACTCCTGGCTCAGGCTTAGACAGCATCCCTGTCCCCATGGCTTCTCTGTTCATGCACCCGTTTGCCTGCCTGTTGGGCTATAGACTTGTCAGAGAGGGCCACTGGCCTGCTACAGTATCTGTAACATTATTCCAGTGTAAGTCCTCACCACAGGATTTGTGGGAAGCCACATGAGAAACTAGAATTTTATTTATTTATTTATTTAGAGATGGAGTCTCGCTCTGTCATCAGGCTGGAGTTCAGTGGCACCATCTTGGCTCACTGCAACCTCCACCTCCCGGATTCAAGCGATTCTCCTGCCTCAGCCTCCCAAGTAGCTGGGACTACAGGCATGCACCACCATACCTGGCTAATTTTTATATTTTTAGTAGAGATGGGGTTTCACCATGTTGGCCAGGATGGTCTTGATCTCTTGACCTAATGATCCACCCACTTTGGCCTCCCAAAGTGCTGGGATTACAGGCATGAGCCACCGCACCCAGCCTAGAGAAACTAGAATTTTTATACCAGAAATTAAAGACAGTTGAGTGGTGGGGTGGGGGTTGGGGGCTGTAGATAAAATAGTCGTGAAAAAGACTCTTTAGCATGAAATAGTTATTCTATTCTTTTGGGGGTTAAATGTCCTTTCTTTGACGAAATCATGTTAATGGAGTTGGTAAATGGCCAAACACAAATTTGGCAATTTTGTTTAACTGATCTGTGAAATCAAAAAGTTTCAGATAACAGGTTAAGATAATCCTCAATCTAGGAAGTATATGAGAACCTCCCAGTGGCATGCACTTTCAATATTTTTCCAATAGGACATGGCTTATGAAAGAGAAAAGATTGGGAAATGCTGCTGTAAAAGACAATGGAATTAGCACAATGAACATCAATCTATCGGATGATAAAGGTAACTATAACTGGCAATGTCTTTTTTTTTTTTTTTTTTTTTTTTAAATCCATAAAGATTCACTACCTTTCAATACCATATTAAAAATAAGTAGCCTGGCCGGGCATGGTGGCTCACTCCTGTAATCCTAGCACTTTGAAAGGTCAAGACGGGTGGATCATTTGAGGTCAGGAGTTCAAGATCAACTTGACCTACATAGTGAAATCCTGTCTCTACTAAAATACAAAAATTAGCCAGGTGCAGTGGTGGGCACCTGTAATCCGAGCTACTCCGGAGGCTGAGGCAGGAGAATCGCTTGAACCCAGGAGGTGGAATTTGCAGTGAGCCGAGATTTCGCCACTGCACTCCAGCCTGAGCAACAGAGCCAGACTCCCTCTCTACATAAATAAATAAATAGCCACCATGAAGTACCACTTGACACCCACAAGGACGGCTATGATGAAAAAAGAAATATAGTAACAAGTGTTGGTGAGGGTGGAGAAACTGAAACCTTCATATGCTGTGGGTGGGGACATAAAATGGTGCAGCCACGTGAAAAACAGTCTGGCAGTTCCTCAAAAGGAGACACGGAGGTGCCATGTGACCAAGCAATTCCATTCTAAGTTATATACTTCGGAGAACTTCCAGCCTATGTTCACACAAAATTTGCACACAAATGTTCCTAGCATCATCACCACGATAGCTAAAAAGCTTTAACAGCCCTAACATCCAGCAGCTGAAGACTAGATAAATAAAATGTGGTCTCTCCGTACAATGGAATATTATTCAGCAACAAAAAGAAATGTAGTGTTGATAACATACAACATGATAAACCTTGAAAACGTGATGCTCAGTGAAAGAAGCCAGTCACAAAGGACTACATATGGCATAATTCCATTTACAGGAAAAGCCCAGAATAATCAAATCTGTAGAGACACAAAGTAGAGACCAGGTGCGGTGGCTCACGCCGGTAATTCCAGCACTTTGGGAGGCCGAGGCCAGTGGATCTCCTGAGGTCGGGAGTTGGAGACCAGCCTGACCAACATGGAGAAACCCCATCTCTACTAAAAATACACAATTAGCTCAGCATGGTGGCACATGCCTGTAATTCCAGCTACTTGGGAGATTGAGGCAGGAGAATTGCTTGAACCTGGGAGGCAGTGGTTGCAGTGAGCCGAGATCGTGCCCATTGCACTCCAGCCTGGGCAACAAGAGTGAAACTCTGTTTAAAAAAAGGAAAGACACGGCCGGGCGCGGTGGCTCACGCCTGTAATCCCAGCACTTTGGGAGGCCGAGGCGGGTGGATCACGAGGTCAAGAGATCGAGATCATCCTGGTCAACATGGTGAAACCCCGTCTCTACTAAAAATACAAAAAAATTAGCTGGGCATGGTGGCACGTGCCTGTAGTCCCAGCTACTCGGGAGGCTGAGGCAGGAGAATTGCTTGGACCCGGGAGGCGGAGGTTGCGGTGAGCCGAGATCGCGCCATTGCACTCCAGCCTGGGTAACAAGAGCGAAACTCCGTCTCAAAAAAAAAAAAAAAAAAAAAAAGAAAAGACACAAGTAGATCGTGTTGCCTAGAGTGTGAGAGACAGAGACAAGGGAGGAGGGATGGGGAATGGGGAATGACTGCCAGTGTGTATGGAGTTTCTCTGAGGATGATAAAATGTTCTAAAAGGATTTCATGACGGTTGTACAATGCTGTGCATATATTAAAAACCACTAAATTATACCCTTTCAATGCGTGCATTGTATGGTATGTGAAATACATCTTAATAAAGCTATTATACAATTTTTAAAATTAGCCTTTTGAATAAATATTGCCTTAAAGACATGAAATGTTTCACTCATCTGCCATGTAGAATTTCTAGGATTAGAGATGTACGAAGTTAGAATTGATTTCTTAGTCATCTGGTCTTTATCTCCTTATTGTCCTTTTCATCTTCTTTCTCCATTTTTAAAATTTGAATTTAAATTGACAAGACTGCCCATTTATTAACTAATAATGAAAGACAACTCTATCAATGTAACTGGTACAAATAAATCCACTAAAAAGATAAAGTTAGATTAGAATGAATCTGTTAATTCATTTGTTTAATGAATAAAGGTTTGGAATAAATGGTGTTAGATCAAACCAGTCCCTGAATTAAGAAGAGGGAACATAAAATATCCTAAAGCTGTAGAGAATAGTGAGTTACTGTTCTAATTTTATGACAGTTTTAAAAAAGAGGAGATGAGAGTGAGAGCTGTGGACATAAAGAGACAGGCAGACAAAGGGAAAACTAGTGTTAAAATTGGTGGCTCCACTGTGAATCAGACTAGAAAACACTCCTTAAGATAGAATCCTTCAGGGTGGAAGGAACATGAACCCATGAAAAGCAGCGCTCTGAAATTCCTAGTCAGAGATAATACATGAAGAAAGCAGGCTGTCTACTGAAGAACTGGTGACTGATAGCATGTGACCACAAGTGTTTTAAACGACAGAAAGTGAGAGTTTGAAATGCAGAATATCAAACAGTGTGTCATGAACTCAAAATGCAGAAGGATTGCATTAGTAAAAGTAGTCTTGAGGTCATTATTGAAGAGTCCAGAAGGTTCAGAGGGAAAAATAAATAGGCAGAAATTTCGATGGAGGCTCTTTCTGATTCAGGCAGAGCTGGTAGACATATGACTCTTGACTGTCATCCAAGGAGGCCAGGACCATGACAAGATTCAAAGGCACTCTAGAGCAGGAGTCCCCAGCCCCGGGGTCACACGGAAGCTTCCTCTGTATTTACAGCTGCTCCGCATCACTCGTATTACAGCCTGAGTTCCACCTCCTCAGATCAGCGGCACATTAGATTCCCATATGTTGTTAACCGTGCATGCGAGGGATCTAGCCTGCGCGCTCCTTATGAGAATCTAGTGCCTGATGATCTGTCGCTGGCTCCCATCACCCCCAGATGGGGCCATCTAGTTGCAGGAAAGCAAGCTCAGGGCTCCCACCAACTCTACATTATGGTGAGTGTGTAATTATTTCATTATATATTACAATAGAAATAAGGTGCACAATAAATGTAATGCATTTGAATCATCCCGAAACCAACCCCCAGCCCAGTTCACGGAAAAACTGTCTTCCACAAAACCAGTGCCTGGTGCCAAAAAATTTGGTGACCACTGCTCTAGAGAGAGGTTAGAAGACCCCTAAAAGTCAGCCAGAAACAACAACACAAACAGAGGAGGCTGGCTTTAACCAATCTTTTTTTTTTTTTTTTTTGAGACAGAGTCTCGCTCTGTTACCCAGGCTGGAGTGCAATCATGCCATCTCAGCTCACTGCAGCCTCCACCTCCGGGGTTTGAGCAATTCTTCTGTCTCAGGCGCCCAAGTAGGTGAGACTACAGGCGTGCACTACCATACCCGGCTAATTTTTGTATTTTTAGTACAGACCGGGTTTCACCATATTGGCCAGGCTGGTCTTGAACTCCTAAACTCAAATGATCTGCCCCCCTCAGCCTCCCAAAGTGCTGGGATTACAGGCATGAGCCACCTCACCTGGCCCTTTAAACCGATCTTGATGGCTCATCACATAGAGAGCTCATGCTCTATTGACCTGTAACTACGAGGCAAAATTTGCCCAGAAAATGAAGGTTCCTGAAAGATGGTTGGACCTCCATGTATTTCAAGAAGCAATTTCAACCTCTGTAACTTCCAACACAGACACATAAGAAACAAACAGGCCGAGGCAGGTGGATCACAAGGTCAGGAGATCGAGACCATCCTGGCCAACATGGTGAAACCCTGTCTCTACTAAAATACAAAAAAAAAAAAAAAAAAATTAGCCAGGCGTGGTGGCATGCACCTGTAGTCCCAGCTACTCAGGAGGCTGAGGCAGGGGAATTGCTTGAACCCAGGAGGCGGAGATTGCAGTGAGCCAAGATGGCACCATTGCACTCCAGCCTGGCAACAGAGCAAGACTCCATCTGAAAAAAACAAAAACAAAAACAAAACAGAATGATAGAGAAAGACCTTCCTGAGGCAATATTCTCAATCTATGACCTTTTAAGATTCTGCTGAAAAGATGTCAAAGCCAGGTTGTGCTTTGGTAAGTAAAGGCATATAGTTCCTTGTATTTGTCTTAAAGGATTAAATGAAGTTAAATATAATGCTGTGAGATCCCTAAGGCTTTATGGTGGACTCCATGAATTGATTTTTTCAAATTGCTTCCACTGTTTTGGCTGAAGATGTGTTGGAGAGCCTGTTCTGTGTCTCCTGCAAGCTGGTCAAGAACATTTTGTACTGCCTCCGAAAGGGTTCCGTCAAGTCACGGGAGACTCCATTTCAATTTAACACGTGGCAGTTAATTCTCGCAAAAGACTGTGCCTGACAGCTTAAACAGTGTTGTGTAAGAAGACAGAGTGTATCACTTTACAGTTGTGTTAGCATATTTTAACATGAGCCATAAATCTTGCAGATTCACCAACTCTCAGCTTCATTTATAAGCTTTCGTTTCTGGGAGCGCGTCCCATAGCACAGTCTCACCTCCTAGGTGTTGTCACAGCTTTCTTTAGAACTTCACTTCAGAATTTGACAAGGTGTCCAAGATGAACCATCATCATATTACAGAGTGGAACTTGTTACAGAGGAACATGCGAACCCGCCTATTTATAACTCTGCCCTTTTAATAGTCATGTTCAGTACTACGTGGCCTTAACCTAAAGTTATTCATCTAAATGTCCTAGCTCTGAACTGAGACTTTTCCCATTTTTAGAGTTAAATTATAATTTGTAGTAATCCATTAATACTTTAAAACTCCCCAGTATTTTTTTTTGAGACAGTCTTGCTGTGTTTCCCAGGCTGGAGTGTAATGGCACGATCTTGGCTCACTGGAATCTCTGTCTCCTGGGTTCAAGTGATTCTCCTGTCTCAGCCTCCTGAGCAGCTGGGACTACAGGTGCCCGCCACTACACCAGGCTAATTTTTGTATTTTCAGTAGAAACTAGGTTTCACCATGTTGGCAAGGCTGGTCTTGAACTCGTGACCTCAGGTGATCCACTCACCTCTGCATCCCAAAGTGCTGGGATTACAGGTGTGAGCCACCATGCCTGGCCAAAAAACCCCCAAATTTTTAATAGTTGCATTGAGATGTAAATCACATATCATACAATAAAGTGTACAATTTGGCTGAGCAAGGTGGCTCACGCCTGTAATCCCCACACATTGGGAGGCCAAGGTGAGAAGATAGCTTAAGGCCAGGAGTTTGAGACCAGCCTGGGGAACACAGCAAGACTCTGTCTATACAAAATTAATAAATACAATACAATACAATACAATAAAAAAATAGTCAAGTGGGTACCACATGCCTATAGTCCCAGCTACTCAGGAGGCTGAGGTGGGAGGATTGCTTGAGCCCAGGAGGTTAAGGCTGCAGTGAGCTATGATCACGCCACTGCACTCCAGCCTGGATGACAGAGCAAGACCCTGTCTCTAAAAAAAATTAAATGAAAATAAATAAATAAGAATAAAGTGTACAGTTCAATGTTTTTTCATATATTCACCAGATTATGCAAGCAGCAATAACTTTCTATCTGTATAGATTTACCTGTTCTGAACGTTTCATAGAAATGGATCACACAATATGTAGTTTTCTGTGGTTGGCTTATTTCTCCTACTACAACGTTTTCAAGATTCCTCTATATTATAGCCCGTATCAGTACTTCATTTCTTTTTATTGACAAATGATATTCCATTGCATGCATATATCACAATTTGCTTATCCATCAGCTGATAGACAACACAAAATGTTCTATAAGAAAAAATAGTGGCTCATACATCATCATGAAATATCTTGGCTGTCTGTTACATAGGTTCTGCAATAATTTTTAAACCCTCGCTGAAGTATAATTTACCCGAAAGTCTGGGTATGAATTATGATACAGAACATGAACTATAGAATTTGCAGTGTTTTATTCAGGCTTTTCTGGCTTAGTAGAGACTTTCCTCTGATATTTGCATACATCACACTTCCAACAGACTTCTGGTTTTACTAACATAGCATGTTCTTAAAAGCCTGTCAGTGATGCTTCAGCTAAGTCAATGTAATATTTGTCCTGTGATGTTTCAACAAGGGATGTCCTAAATAGCCAGGAACTTCCAGATCACCCAAAACGCAATCCACTGTCTAGATTCAAAGCTTTCCAATGACTCCCCAGCTCCCACCAAGGAGAGGAGGTATTTGCAGGGAGTCTCAGGCTGCAAAGAGATGAAGGGTCTAAAAGGGATCCTTCTAGAAGCGAGGACTCATTGCCTGTAAAGGACACCTGGGACTCATTTGAAAACATAACCTGAATCAATTTTTGCAGAGACGTGTAGTTCACCTGCCAGTAATCATTTTTGTGAATGATGCTGTTGTATTGCCTGAAGATTAACACTTTTATAACACTGGCCTTTACAGCAATAGGAGCCGCTGAATCACCACTGTTACAATCCTGGTGAACAGTGTCAACTATTGTCCAAAGAATGGCAGCCTCAAAGAAGTTCAGGATGATTGGAATAAGGGAAGGATTTAGAATAAAACATTGTAGCGTAAAGTATAGAGGCAAGCTGGGCGTGGGTGGAGGGAACCAGCGGCTGTCAGACACAGGCATTAGAATGCCCTAGAAATTCAAGTGCCGCGTGTTCATGCTTGCTCTGCTAAACCAACACCAAGGTATCATGTCTACTTACAGCACAGTGAATGCAGATGTTGTATTGATTGTCAGAATGGTGAACTGAAATAATGTATGGAAAATTGCTTAAAACATAGCAGGTATTCTGTAAACGATCAACGGAACCTGACAAGAAGTAAATGGTTCCAATTTTGCTTATGTCAAACACCAATATAGAAATCCCTATTTTGCAGAATAATTTCCCAGTCCCAATTATTGCAATAACTTTCAAGCAATTTTTGTACAACACCATCATTTAGAGAGACCCACGGATTTCACTAAAAGTTGTTATGTATAGAACAGTCCATTCAACTTATTAGGGTTCCAGGGATACATAGTATACAGTGCAGACACAATTCCTGTGCTCCACAAGTTGATAATCTCACGGAGGAAGTTACGGTCACCCCTACCACCTGTGAATTGTGTATGAATATTTTTTGCATGTCCCTTGTCTATATAACCCAATTTTTGCCATGTATTTCAAAGTTCATGCACCCATATGAGATATGGTGATTCATTGATGAAGGTTTTGAACAGTGGCTAGAAAATAGAAATTAAAGTATTTTTCTGTTGTCCAATCAGTCAGGGCATGTAATTCTTAGTGTTCAAGCACCACTGCTTTTTGTTCAGGTGCAGGGATCATCTCTTTGTCTTCTTTATTGTCGAATGTCTCCTTCCTAACTGCTTCCATACCTCACTTCATGAGAAAAAGGTAGCAGGGCTGTTACTCAAACGTGATGGCTCTTCAGAAACTGAGTGGACTGGAAGGTTATAGACTGTCCTGCCTGCAGTTCTCTAACACCGCTTATCTGATTACAGCATTGCTCATCGTCCACTGGGCTTCCAATGACCCCCTCCAAGGCTGTTACTGGGCTTCATTAATGACGACCACAAATGCAAGTCTCACCCAGCAGATGTAGGAGAATTTGAACAAGGATTTGTTTTCTAATCAGGCTCACTTTTCTATTTGGAATATTGCCACTTAAGCGTGGACCCATGCATCATCCAAACGCGTACTCTTTAGACTCTAACCCCCGCATTGCTAGAATGTGATCTCTTCCATGCTGTCTGTAACTTGACTTTGCAGACACCACCAGCAGCAAGGAGGATAGGTGAGGGTCCTGTGAGGAGAGAGAAGAGAGGTCCCATTCCTGCAAGGATATCCGTCTTGTAGCTGGCAAAACAGGCAGCTCGGTGATGGGAAGCAGGGAGGGTATGAATTGGAAGGGTCTGTTGGATTGGAAGGGCCCATTGCCATCAGCATTGTGGAGCAATAGTCTCAAAACTCCTCCATGAGGGAGACAGTCAGGGCACCGCCCAAGGGCTTCCTGACACATGCAGGAGTCTATGGAGGAGGTGGAGTGACTGCCCCGGGTGACAGCAGTTGAGGGTGCACAGGATAAAAGACCCCTGCCACCACCCCCAGTGTCCCTCAGGTGCTATTGATGGGAGGTGGCCCCACAGTTGGGAAATGTGAGTGAAAACCTGGGCTGGCTTCAGAAGTGTGTGACTTTGGTTTCATATAAATGGAATCGTTTTATATGTGGTCTTCTGTGACTGGCTTCTTTTACTTGACATAATACTTAGTTTAATGCTCTATTGTCACCATCTTAAAATTTTTAATTTAGTTTAATTAATTAATTAATTTAATTATTTTGAGACGCAATTTTGCTCTGTCACCCAGGCTGGAATGCAGTGGCGCCCTCTCAGCTCACTGCAACCTCTGCCTCCCAGGTTCAAGCAATTCTCATGCCTCAGCCTCCCAAGTAGCTGGAACTACAGGCACCTGCCACCACGCCCAGCTAATTTTTGTATTTAGTAGAGATGGGTTTTCACCGTGTTGGCCAGGTTGGTCTGGAACATTTGACCTCATGTGATTTGCCCGCCTCGGCCTCCCAAAGTGCTAGGATTACAGGCATGAGCCACTGCACCCAGACAAAACATTTAATTTTATCTTTTCATGTGTGTTTTGTAAGTGAGGTCTACGGGGGCAATGGAACTTACATGTGCACAGCGGAGATATGCCAAGCGTCCAGGCACTGAACAATGACCAGGCAGCCAGGGACACCGTGGAGTCCATCTCTACTCCATCTCTGCAGACGCCCAGAAAACCCTAAACCACAAGGTGGCAAAGAGACAAAAGCAGCCGATCCACCCGCTGAGAATCCGTCTGCTCCGAGGCTGAGCAGGGCGGGGCTGCATAAATGCCGGCTTTCCATCTCTACCGTCATCCGGTTTAGTCATCCAACAAGAAGAAATAACAAATTCCAGCAATAAGAAATGAACAAAAGGTTGGAGCTGAAGACCTTAAGTGCTTGCTTTTTGCCCGTTGACCAGATAAATAGAACTATCTGCATTATCTATGCAGCATGGGGTTTTTGTCTCACTTGCCCTCCTGCCTTCTGCCATGGGATAACACAGTATAAAGTCCCTTACCAGATGCTAGCACCATGCTCTTGGACTTCCCCACCTCTAAAACCATTAGCCAAATAAATTTCTATTCATTACTAGTCACCTGGCCTCAAATACTCTGTTACAGCAGCAAACAATGGCAGCATGGGCTAAGACAGCATGTCTTCCAATGTTTGCTGAAAACTACATTTCAAGCTTTGTGCAATGGCACTATTGTAGCCAATGAGGTTTATCCGAGGCAGGTTTATTGCTAATTGAAAACTTTTCCCAATGCCCCGCCATGACAACTTGAAATATAGTCGGTACTGGCAATTTTTGACAGTCTCTACAGAGACTGAATTAAAAAAAAAAAAAAGATTACATTTCAAATAACACAATATGGCAACTCTGGAAATCAGATTCTCTCCCTCCCGTGTGTTATTACCGCTTTTGTGTATATTTTTGTTGTTTGTTTAGTGACTTCTCTGAATGAATTATTTGTATTCTTCGTTGTGTGTAGCCGCTGACATTCCTGCTTAGTGAGCTTACTAGTCAGCTGATTACAGAGTGATTTCCTTAGACACTGGAAACCAATAAGCCTGTTGGTCTTTGCCAGTGGGCCATCTGTGTATGTTGGACACACCTTTAGGACTCAGTCAGGCAGCTGACAACCCTCCCAGCCTTCACTTCCTCGTTGTGCAGAGGTTTGAGGCCAGCAGAGCTCAGGGCCTTCTCAGGTCTTTCTTGAGCATGCAGACAATGCTGGGCATGCACACAGCCCAACGTGGCCTTGTAGGTTCCCAGGAATATGCAGGAGCTTTTCAAAGCCCCATTGACATTTCACTCTCCAGCTTTTCCTTTTGAATGTTTTGACTAGCCTATTATTTGCCCCAACTGTTATCCCCTGCTTTGGGAGGCTGCAAAGTTAAACAATGGTTTTAAGTGTTTTTGACAAATGTCCCCAGGGTATCAGGTGAGCTCAGAGTCAGGTCACATAAAGACAGTCTTGTTAGTAGGGTCTGTCAGTGAACCACCCAGCAGGTGAAACAATGACAATTCTCAAGGAATAAGCCCTTGAAGAACCCTAACCCATTTTGTCCCCTCTGGTGGCTGCCAAGCTGCTGGTTTTCACTGTGACTGGGAGACTGTTTTCAAGGCTAACACAAAGCCAGAGAAAGGGAAATGGGAATAGGGCAAGTGAAAATGCCATAAAGCTAGTTGTTCTTACCAAGATTCAGCCATTTTCTTGAGTAAATACTCCCTGGATTGCTACAACACTTTAATTTTCAGAGTTCTGAGAAAAGTTGCTTCTATTCATTTTTGCCATTTTCTCATTGCTTTCTATGGAAGAAAGAATTTTCAGAGGTCCTCACTCTGCTGTTTTTGCTGACATCAACTCCCAGTAAGGTGATTGGGTGTGGTAGCTCATGCCTGTAATCCCAGCACTTTGAGAGACCGAGGCCTGGTGGATCACAAGGTCAAGAGTTCAAGATCAGCCTGGCCAACATGGTGAAAGTCTGTCTCTACTAAAATACAAAGAATTATCCGGGCATGGTAGCTTATGCCTGTAGTCCCAGCTACTTTGGAGGCGGAGACAGGAGCATTGCTTGAACCTGGGAGGCAGAGATTGCAGTGAGCTGAGATCATGCCACTCACTGCACTCCAGCCTGGGCGATAGAGCGAGACTGTCTCAAAAAACAAAAACTCTCAGTGAGGAAATACTGGTCTAGTGAATGAATATCATCATGTTCATCCCTGTGCTTCACGTTCTTTTCAATTCTTTTAATGGTTTGTATTAAAATTGCTGTTTCTCTGGAGGTCCTGCTGAGACCTAGCTGTGTGCCAAGGGCATTGAAGCCCAACCCATTTACCATACATATTCGTCAGCACACTCTTCAGATAGCCTTCTGAATTATAATTGTAGTTGCTGTAAGTCATCTTGGAACAGTCTGCCCTTAAGGAACCCAAACCAATAAAGAGAAAAAAATTATCTCTCAATAGCTTTAATTAATTTTGTTTCATTAGTTTTGTACTTTTTTTT
>PVKV010003377.1:61783-86163 GCA_004027835.1 Alouatta palliata
CAATTCTCCTGCCTCAGCCTCCCGAGTAGCTGGGACTACAGGCACGTGCCACCACGCCCAGCTAATTTTTGTATTTTTAGTAGAGACGGGGTTTCACCATGTTGACCAGGATGGTCTCGATCTCTTGACCTCGTGATCCACCCGCCTCGGCCTCCCAAAGTGCTGGGATTACAGGCGTGAGCCACCGCGCCCGGCTTTTATGCTGCTGTCACATAATTCTTTATAAATTGTATTCATAACTGTTTCTTTATTTGTAGTAATTTTATCACTCAGAGGACAATTGTTAATTATTTTCCCTATAATTATCATGGAAGAAAAACGGGGCTCTTTAAAACAATGAAATTAAATTGGAAAGGAATTTCCAACAGCCACACTTCCCTTTGCCCTGACATCCCAGATGGTGTCTCGGTTTGTGTTCACAGTTATGCAAAATGACAGCTGTCAGGGAGCAAATCTTTTCAGCATATTAAGAAGAGCGGACACACTGCCACGTCCTGCACCACAGCCATGCGCTGACACGGAATGCGGGTGACTCGCTCAGACGGAGGAGGCGAAAAGGCTGAGGTACGCTCCTGGATTGTGTAGTGTCTGGAGAAGTCAATGGAAGATGAAAACGCTAAAGATCCAGCGCCTACTCCCCCCAGAGACTCACTGTGTGACTTTGGCCGTGCTCCTTCTAGGGGACAGGGATGTGAACTAGCAGGCAGAGAAGTAAGACCGGAGAGCAGAGAGCAACAGCTCATTGATTCGGCAGCATTGCCAGGGATGAGATAGGGCACGCACCACCATTCTCCAAATATCTGAAGCTTATGTTAAGCTCTGACAAGTTAATTTGTATCAATTTTGACGGAAATTTCTCGAAAACATATCATAGAGTCCTACTGTTTCTTAAATTGAATGACACGGAACATAATTTCAACCTCCTGTTTAACCAACACAAAAAATACGTAATAGGCCAGGCACGGTGGCTCACGCCTGTAATCCCAGTGGTTTGGGAGGCTGAGGGAGGAGGATCACCTGAGGTCAGGAGTTCAAGACCAGCCTGGACAACACCGTGAAACCCCATCTCTACTAAAAATACAAAAACATTAGCTGGGCATGGGGGCAGGTGCCTGTAATCCCAGCTACTTGGTAGGCTGAGGCAGGAGAATTGCTTGAACCTGGGAGGCAAAAGTTGCAGTGAGCTGAGGTGGTGCCATTGCACTCCAGCCCGGGTGGCAGAGCAAGACTGTCTCAAACACACACACTCATACACACACATACATAAAATAAACAGATGGGACAAATAGATAAATTACTTTCTTTTTTTTTTTTTTTTTGAGACGGAGTTTCGCTCTTGTTACCCAGGCTGGAGTGCAATGGCGCGATCTCGGCTCACCGCAACCTCCGCCTCCCGGGTTTAAGCAATTCTCCTGCCTCAGCCTCCCGAGTAGCTGGGACTACAGGCACGTGCCACCATGCCCAGCTAATTTTTTGTATTTTTAGTAGAGACGGGGTTTCACCATGTTGACCAGGATGGTCTCGATCTCTCGACCTCGTGATCCACCCGCCTCGGCCTCCCAAAGTGCTGGGATTACAGGCGTGAGCCACCGCGCCCGGCCTACTTTCAAATATATCACTAATTACATGGACATGGACTATCCGTGTACTCTTTTCCCAACTTGACCCCTGCCAGAATGGCCTGCGTCTGCTGGAGGTGGCATATCACTCTACAGAGGCCTCTGGGCTTAACTTCTCTCCCAGAGGGCTGAGATTTAGTCTGTGGATTTGCAGGCCTAGTAGTCAGATCCCGCTGGCCTCCTCTGGAGTGTGTTCTTGGATGACCAGGTTTGCTCAACACAGGACGCCGTGTTTCAGGTCTATTGCCGAATCTATGACTCTGCTACCTTCTACGTGACGGGTGCCCTCCTACTCTCCGCTCAAGCCGTGCTTCAGGTGGAGTGGAAAGGTGATGGGTCTGGTTTCAAATCCTCGTGCCTGAAAGCATTGATGATGAACAGCAGCAACCTTTGTTCATTAATTTTAGCTCCCTCTGCTATTTCAGCAACATAGATCATTAAAACAAAAAACTACAAAAGAAAACCGAACCAATAACAACAAAAACTCCCCTAAGAACTCTTAAAGAGAGTAAAAGGAAAGAAACTGATTTGGGCCTGGGAAGTTTTTAAAAAGAAGCAATCTTTATATGAAAAACGAAACAAGAGCATATGAAATACACTTTTCTAAAATAGCTATTTTTTCTTTCACTGTGTCTTTTTATCATTATTAAAAATTATGTTTGCATTAACAAATATTACCAATCTGATCGTAATAATTTATGGCTTGGGGTTATTGATTTATTCTTCAACAAATATTTATGATCCCATTATGCGTGTGGTGCAGGGGGCTGGGTGCTGTGGGTACGCAGTTGAGAAAGAGAGTTGTTTAAATAATGCTCTTTAGGCAGGCACAGTGGCTCAGGCCTGTAATCCCAGCACTTTGGGAAGCCGAGGCGGGCAGATCACTTGAAGTCAGGAGTTGGAGACCAAACTGGCCAACATGGCAAAACCCCATCATTACTAAAAATACAAAAATTAGCTGGGTGTGGTGGCCCGCACCTGTAATCCCAGTTACTCAGGAGGCTGAGGCATAAGAAGCACTTGAGCCGGGCCGAGGCGGGTGGATCACAAGGTCAAGAGATCGAGATCATCCTGGTCAACTTGGTGAAACCCCGTCTCTACTAAAAATACAAAAATTAGCTGGGCGTGGTGGCGTGCGCCTGTAGTCCCAGCTACTCGGGAGGCTGAGGCAGGAGAATTGCTTGAACCCAGGAGGCGGAGGTTGCGGTGAGCCGAGATCGCGCCATTGCACTCCAGCCTGGGCAACAAGAGCAAAACTCCGTCTCAAAAAAAAAAAAAAAAAAAAAAATCACTTGAACCAGAGAAGCAGAAGTTGCAGTGAGCTGAGATTGTACCACTGCACTCCAGGCTGGGCAACACAGTGAGACCCTTTCTAAAAAAAAATACAAAAATTAGCTAAGCATGGTGGCACATGCCTGCAATCCCAGCTACGTGGCAGGCTGAGGCAGGAGAATCACTTGAACCTGGAGGTGGAGATTGCAGTGAGCTGAGATCACTCCACTGCACCCCAACCTGGGTGAGAGAGGGAGACACTGTCTCAAAAAAAAAAAAACAAAAAACTCTTTAATTGTATAAATCTGTATGGGTTTATTCCTGTTTTCATTGTCATAATCATTCCTTGGATAATAGATAAAATCATTAGTGAAGATTAGTGCAATTTACTATAGATTTATTTTTTTAAAAAAACCCTTTAAAGTTTTGTGTCTGATCTTAAAACCATTACAGGCAGTAGTGTGAACCTTGAAAACAAACTTGGGCAAGTGACCTAAACTTTCTGTGCCTCAGTTTTCTTAGTATAAATGGGTTGTTGGCAATAATAACACCACTTCAAATAGGATTGTTGGAAATAATAAATGAGCTAAATCACTTTAAGTGCTTGGACTAATACCTGACACCTAGAAAACACAAAATAAATGTTACTTATTATCTTCATTCATTTGTGAGTTCACTGAGCATCTACTGTGTCTTTCCTATTCATACAAGCACACATAGGATGACTTCATTCTTTGTTAATTGTTTCCATTGTTTCCAGCAACATTTCTAAAAGACAAGTCTTCCATAATTGCCATCTCTGCTTCCCTACTGCTGGTTCTCACTTAAATCCTCTATACTCTGGATCCTGGCTTTGGTCCCCTTCAGGACCTGTATTCCTGAAAGTCCCTAAAGATCCCCAAAGTCCAGTAAGACATTCATGCAGGCCTTCTTTGTCTTGAAGGCTAGAAAGCATCTGATGTCTGACATGGATTGTTCTTGTGGTTTCTCTGACACAGTGGTGGCAGAGTTCTTTTTTTGTTTTGTTTTGTTTTGTTTTTTTGAGACGGAGTTTTGGTCTTGTTGCCCAGGCTGGAGTGCAATGGCGCAATCTTGGCTCACTGCAACCTCTGCCTCCCAGGTTCGAGCGAGTCTCCTGCCTCAGCTTCCCAAGTAACTGGGATTACAGGCACCCACCACCACACCCAGCTAATATTTTCTATTTCTAGTAGAGGTAGGGTTTCACCATGTTGGCCAGGGTGGTCTTGAACTCCTGACCTCAGGTGATCTACCCGCCTTGGCCTCTCAGAGTGCTGGGAGAACAAGCATAAGCCCTGGTCCCCGGCCCTCTTCCTTTCTATCCTTGAGAAATAGCATCCATTTTCACAGAGTTAACCATCACTGCTGGAGAGGAGAATAGAGCATGGGCTGCTCTCGTGTGTTTTCCAATACCAACTACTTCTCTGATTCTCAGGATACCAACTGGGTGTCCTACAATTCAATTCCATTCTGACACTAACTTCAGCAGTTAGTGTCAGATTCCAAAGCCCAGCACCTCCGTGCGCTCAACACCCTGGAAGTTCATCAACTTCGGTTTAAGAGTCTTCAGAGAGCTCAGTTTCCAGTGAGTGGGGCTGAAAGTTATGCCGACCGAATCACTCGGTCTTTCTGGTTACAAATCCCAATCTAAGGCTATTGAGGGGCCCCACCCTAAGCCACCTCATTTGCATAACTTAAAGGTTGCTAGAAAAGGACGCTTTAGAACAGACAAAAGCCATTCCTATCATTCAGGAAATTCCAAGGGTTTTAAGAGCTTTGTTGCAGAAACCTGAGACAAATATATACATACACACACGCATGCACACACACACACACATATACATGCATATATACACACACACACATATATACACACATACACACACATATATACATGCACATATATACACACATATACATATACACACACATACACACACACACACACATATATACACACACATACATTTTTTTCTTTGAGATGGAGTCTTTCTCTGTTACCCAGGCTGGAGTGCAGTGGTGTGATCTAAGCTCACTGAAGCCTCCACCTTCTGGGTCCAAGCAATTCTCCAGCCTCAGCCTCCCAAGTAGCTGGGATTACAGGTGCACACCACCAGTCCTGGCTAATTTTTGTATTTTTAGTAGGGACAGGGTTTCACCATGTTGATCAGGCTGGTGTCGAATTCCTGACCTCATGATCCACCCACCTCGGCCTCCCAAAGTGCTGGAATTACAGGCTTGAGCACCGTGTCTGGCCAAATATATTTCTTGTTATAGCACAGTGCAGAGCCAAAGGACCTGGGTGTGAACTCAAGTACCATGACTTAGGAGCTGTGTGACTTGGGTGCCTTAAGTAATCTCCATGAATCACGGTTTCCTTGTCTGTTAAATGGTGATAATAATAAAACCTACCTAATAAGTTTGTTGTGAGGATTAAGCAAGTTAACAAAAGCACTTAAAATAATACCTGCCATATAGTAAGCGGTTAGACAGTGTTTGGTCACTATCGAGCCACCAACTCACAGATGACATTCTAACTCTCTCTTCCTTGCAGGTTAAGACTCTCTACTTTGCAAAATCTTAAATTCCATATTATTCACAGCAAGTAGTTTAATAAGTGTTAAATAGAGATGAGACTGGCTAGAAGTGTCCTTCATTCTAAATGGAGACCTTGGGAAGCAGGGTGTGTGTGTGTGTGTGCGTGTGTGTGTGTGTGTGTGTGTGTTTGTGCGAGTTATGAGAGTGCGTGAGGAAGGTTTACAGAACTCCGCCTTCTGGAATACAAATATTTAGAAAGAACATAGCTAGGCTTTCAGTATACCTATTGAAATGGGTGAGTTCCCTTATTCCTCCCACAGCGCGTGTGGCTGGATTCTTACGTGCCCCGAGGCACAAGCCCCTAAGGGCAGCATGCAGACAGGCAGGTGCAGAGGTCGAGGGGAGTGTTTTTGGGCTTCAACCCCATGGCAGCATCTAGGGGTGAGTGTTTACGACTCCTGAAGCCCAAGTGGGCATGCATTACAGTATGCTCTTTCAGCTTTGCTGTCTGCAGACAGCATGCATGAATCAGCTTGATAGACCCTCTGCCTTATCAAAAGGGCAGAGGGCTTCCTGTATCCTGAGTTCTTGCCCAGTGTA
Source organism: Alouatta palliata (assembly GCA_004027835.1). NCBI lineage: Eukaryota > Metazoa > Chordata > Mammalia > Primates > Atelidae > Alouatta > Alouatta palliata. The sequence goes on from PVKV010003377.1 coordinate 67,831, forward strand.
CTGGAAAAATCGTATCATACGTGAGCTCAAAGGATGAGTGCAAGGTTTTATTGAGTGCAAGTTGCCCTCAGCCAGATGCATGGAGAGCCGAAAGCGGGATGGAGTGGGAAGGTGATCTTCTCCTGGAGTTGGGCCACCGGGCGGCCGGACCCTCTTCTGACTGCTCCCAGCCAAATTCCCCTCGGTGTCCACATCATTCCTCCATCACTGGTCTGCCAGTGTCTGCTGGTGTGTTCCTCTGCTCCTCTCCATGTCCAGTCACTTGTGTCTGTGCCTGCTAAGGTCTCCGGCTTATATGGGCACAGGCTGGGGGGCATGACAGCTTAGAGTGGTCTTGGAAAATGCAACATTTGCGTGCAAAAACAGGAAAGCCTGTTCTCAGTTATGTCTGTGGGCACAGGCCCAAGGGTGGAGCCCTTGCCAGGGACCCTGCCCTTCTCTACCCAGCACTTCCCTGTCCCCTCCCATATCACTATCAGTATAGTAATGTATACAGATAAGCACCCAGCCGATTTTGATTAGAGTGAGGAATGAAAATCTTTCCAAATCAGAAATTAATAAGCGATTTTTGGCAGAGATATTGAAATAAATTATGTTCCTAGTTACTGGTGGAATGTCAGTATTTCCATTATAAATTGTAGACTCAAATCCTGATGCTCCAAGACGGAGTTCACTGTGTTCCATTGAAGCCTTTGAATTCAAGGATGCCTGTGCCCTGACTCCTTTCAGGTTATTACACAGTTTTCCTTGAAACAGGATTGGCTGATGCATTAAACTCATCGTGACATGATACTAACTAATAAATTCAAAGGCAAACCCATACAGGAAAAAACTAATCTTTCTTACACACCCACTTGTTTCATTGGCAGCCATTTTTATGTACTTCTGTTTACTTTATGAGGACTTTATGAGGACTCCTAGAATCTTTTGTTATTTTTTTTTTGTTCTTTTTTTTTTTTGTTCTTTTTTTTGTTTTTTTTTTGTTTGTTTGTTTTTCTCCTAGAATCTTTTGAAGGTTCTGCTAGGAATTTGTTCCCCTGTGTGAGCAAAGTCCTATGCTTCCTCTAAGATCCAGCTCAAGTCACAGCTCCCACTAATTTTACTTAACCAGAAATCTTACATAACTCCTCTTATGGACTATATGTTGTGTTCCCCAAAATTTTTATATTAAAATCTTAACCCCCATTGGAAGTAGGGCCTCTGGGACGTGATTAGGTCATGAGGGTAGAGCTCTTATGAATGGGATTAGTGCCCTTGTTGAAAAGACCCCAGAGAGCTCCCTCCCACTTTCTGCCAAGTGAAGATACGATAAGAATCGGCAGCCCGCACCCAGAACAGAGCCCGCACAGGAACCCAGCCATGGGTTGTGTACCTTGATCTCAGACTTTGGTCTCCAGAATGGTCAGAAATACTTTTTCGTTACTTACATGCCACCCAGTCTACGGTCCTTTGGTATAGCAGCTTGAACTGACTAAGTCATTCCCTAGCCCAGTATTTCTACTGGTTCTTCATCATAATCCCCTATGAGTTTTTGGAAAAAAAAAAATCCCAGGCCAGATTTCTTTTTTTTCTGATCCTCTTTGTCCTCCCATTCATCAGTCTCAACTAGGCCTCAGTCTCTGTTCTTGTCTGTGTTCCTGTGTTCTTATTTAGCTAGTACTTAGAAATAACATGCATTTGGTTTTCTACTGCTGCATTAGTTTTCTAAGAATAGTTTCCAGCTTCATCCATGTTGCTTCAAAGAACATGGGTGTGTGTGTGGGGTGGGTGTGTGTTTTAATGACCACACAGTATTCTATGATATTTATGTACCATACTTTATTTTTATTAAACTTTTTATTTTATTTATTTTATTTATTTATTTTTTTTTTTTTGAGACAGAGTCTCACTCCGTCACCAGGCACCAGGCTGGAGTGCAATGGCGCGACCTCGGCTCACTGCAACCTCCGCCGCCCGGGTTCAAGCAATTCTCCTGCCTCAGCCTCCCGAGTAGCTGGGACTACAGGCACGCGCCACCACGCCCAGCTAATTTTTTTGTATTTTTAGTAGAGACGGGGTTTCATCGTGTTGACCAGGATGGTCTCGATCTCTTGACCTCGTGATCCACCCGCCTCGGCCTCCCAAAGTGCTGGGATTACAGGCGTGAGCCACCGCGCCTGGCCCCGGGCCAGATTTCTAAAGATTCTGATTTCTACAGATTATCCAAACATCTGGAATAGGCCCAGCAGAACGGTAAACGTTCCCTTGGGGACCGTGATGATTAGGCAGATTTAGAAGCCACCGGTCTCAGTCTTCTAGTACTTAATGAGGGTGTAGTAGATAAGTTTACAAATAATGAGCCCCCGAAGATCTGCTTTTCTGCAAACTATTTCTCTATCCACAAGTAGTGGGTCCTGACACGTTGAATTTTGGAACATGCCTTTCTTTTGGGCCACGGTGATTTGACCAAGAGAAGGCATCTGACATAAGCTGGGAGACTTTTCTGTCGTTTTATTTGAATTGAGAGACTGAGCCTGAAAGAGCTGGGAACTGGGTCACTTGGAAGAGCATCAGACCCAAGGTCCACATGCCCCTGCTGGGCCCCTGGGGCTGTTCTGCTTCCTGCCTTTTCTGAGGCCCATTTTCATCAATTCTTCCTGGAGCTGTGTGAAACACTCTGTATTAGTGCCCTAGGACTACCATAAAGTCTCCTGCCACCTGAGTGCCTTCAAACCACAGAAATGGATCCTCTCACAGTTCGGTTGGCCAGAAATCCAAAATCAAGGTGTTGGCTGGGTGTGATAGCTCATGCCTGTCATCCCAGCACTTCGGAGGCCAAGGCGGGAAGATCACCTGAGGTGGGGAGTTCGAGACCAGCTTGGGCAACATGGCGAAACCCCATCTCTATTAAAAATACAAAAATTAGTCGAGTGTGGTGGTGGGCACCTATAATTCCAGCTACTCAAGAGGCTGAGGCAGGAGAATCACTTTAACCCGAGGGGCGGAGGCTGCAGTGAGCCAACATCGCACCACTTCACTCCAGCCTGGGTGAAAGAGTGAAACTCCGTCTCAAAAAAGAAAAAAAGGAAAAAAAAGAAAAAACAAGGTATGGCAGGATTGGTTCCTTCTGGGGGCTTTAATGAGAAACTGCCCCAAGTGTGTCCCCAGCTTCCTCCTGGTGTTGCCAGCAATGCTTGGCACTCCTTGGTTGTAGATACATCACTCCAATCTCTGTGGCCTTTCCTTTTCTTATTAGGACACCAGTCATTGTATAAAGAGCCCATCCTAAATCCAGGAAGAGTTCATCTCAAGATCCTTAACTAATTACATTTGTGAGAACCCTGTTTCCAAATAAGGTCAGACCGAGGTTCCAGGTGGACTAAATTTTAGAGGGACACTATTCAGTCCCCTACCTGCTCATTTGCTTGAGTGAGCTGCCAAAGACAACATGCTCAAATTCCCAAAGAGACAGGGGACCTCTTTTCCCCTACATGTGTGTCAGTCCCATATGGAACTCAGGAGTCGACTTGGGTGGTGTGGCCATGCCTGGACTGCGTTAATGGAGGTGGACACTCTGATTAGCCAGCCTGAGTCATATGCTCATGTGCGTTGGGGAAAGAGGAGTCACATGACTGACAGCTTCACCAGTCACATGGGATGGAGAAGGGAGTTTTCCCAAAGGGAAGGAATGCTCAGTAGATATAATTGCAACCCCTCAATACCACCAGGACTCATCTGGTTTCAGATTTGAAGGAAAAATAAAAATTGCAATCAACATTTCTATAGTTCATAAAATTTATAGCAAATTGGCTTCCAAACATTCTCTTTCCACAGACTTAGCAAGCTTTAGTTACAGGGTTCCTGCTACCTATTAATAAAAGATAAAAATTCTCAGATAAAGTCCTTAAACCTTAGTCTCTCCGTCTCAAAATTGTTATCCATAGAATCAGCTGATTGTGTTCGAAGAAGCGACAGTTGTTCACATTGACATAGCACTTTGCACGATCATATCTATTATCAAAATTGATGAGCGCGATGACTCTGGGAGACAGGCATTGCCGTTATGTCCATTTTGTGGATCTGGGAAAAGGAGGGGCAGAACATGTAAGTCATTCGTTTGAGGTCACATGATCAGCTTGTGCAGAACCAGTCTCAGAATGCAAACCCGCCTGGTGCCTGAACAGTCTCTGCCCTTATTATGATGGCCCAGTTCTAGGATGCCCTTGAAAGCCAGGAGAGCACCCTGGAGAACACTTCGTCTTCCTCTCAACCAGCCTCTCCATGACACAGAATTGCTCTTCTGCTGGGAGACGCTATTACAAACTTTTGATCCCACAAACACGTTTTTCTTCCTCAGAAGCACACACATTCTCTTTCAGAAGAAATGCAAAGCTCAGAGGTGTGTGGAAAAATCAATCATCTTTGCTCTTTTCTAGAAAAAAGAAAAAACGGTTAGGGAGGGTTGATATTGTCTTCTCTTCCCTCTAATAAAACAACAGGTCTGGTGTGCTGGCTCATGCCTATAATCCTAGCACTTCAGAGGGCCAAGGCAGGCAGATCACTTGAAGTCAGGAATTGGAGACCAGCCTGGCCAACATAGCAAAACCCCGTTTCTACTAAAAAAAATACAAAAATTAGCTGGGCGTGGTGGTGTGTGCCTGTAAGTCCAGCTACTCCGGAGGCTGAGCAAGGAGAAGCGTTTGAACCTGAAAGACGAAGGTTGCAGTGAGCTGAGATCACGCCACTGCCCTGCAGCCTGGGGGCAGAGCAAGACTCCATCATAAAAAAAAATAAAAGTATGGCTACTTTCTCCTCTGGAACTTTGAGGACTGAAGCTTAGGGTGATGGACTTCAGTCAGTCAGGGCTTAGGAAGACATCTGTGTGTAGATGTGTTTAATGGGCATATGCATGTGGCATGGCATGAAGTAATAATGTCAATTTTCCCCGCAGTGTGATTCGTTCCCAGGCAATAACAGAAACCAGACAGCATTTCTTCACTACCTGCAGCGTTGCAGGAACTTCTGTTATCTGCCTCATCCCAGGCCTCCTGAACAATTGAAAAGGAACCCAGGAGGAAGGGTGAAGAGGGTTAATTTTAGGTGTCAACTTGGGTAGGCCATGGTACCCACATATTTGATCAAACAGCAGTCTAAAAACAAACAAACAAAAAACCTTTGTTTTCTTGTTTGTTTTTGAGTCAGAGTTGCCTGTCACCCAGGCTGGGGTGCCGTGGCACAATCTCGGCTCACTGCAACCTCCCCCCACTGGGTTCAAGTGATTCTCCTGCCTCAGGCTCCCAAGTAGCCGAGATTACAGGTGCCTGCCACCACATCCAGCTAATTTTTGTATTTTTAGTAGAGACGGGGTTTCACCATGTTGGCCAGGCTGGTCTCGAACTCCTGATCTTGTGATCTGCCTGCCTTGGCCTCCCAAAGTGCTGAGATTACAGGCAAGATCCCTGTGTCCAGCCTCAAACACCTTTGTTGCTGCAAAGGTTTGTGTGGTTTTTTTTGTGTGTTTTTTCTTCTTTTTTGTTTTTTGAGACAGGGTCTCACTCTGTCACCCAAGCTGGGGTGCAGTAGTGCAATCTCGGTTCTCTGCACCTCCGCCTCCTGGGCTCAAGTGATCCTCCCACCTTGTTCTCCCAAGTAGCTGGGACTGCAGGTAAGCATCACCATACCTGGTTAGTTTTTGTATTTTTTGTAGAGGGGATTTCCTCATGTTTCCCAGGCTGTGCAAAGGTATCTTAAAGATGAAATGAACATTTAAATCACTAGACTTTGAGTAAAATAAATGATCCTCTGTAATGTGGGTGGGCCTCACACAAGCAGTTGAAGGCTTTAAGTGAAGACTGGCTGAGGTTCCCCTAAAGAAGGAATTCTGCCAGCAGACTGTCTTGGGATTTGACTTGCAGCATCGATGCTTCCCTGGGTCTCCAGCCTGCCAGCTTACCCTACGGACTGTGGGCTCACCAACAACACTGTGTGAGCCAATTCCCTGCACAAATCTCTGAATATAAATCTCTACACGTCCTGTTGGCTCTGTTCCCTCCAGCACATCCTTGCACACACACTTCTGGCTGCCTCTCATGATGCCTGCATTTTCCCTTCAGTATTCACACGGCTGCTTTGTTTCTCTTTCACCCACCCCCTGAGCCTGGGTTCTGCTGTATCTTGTCTCTTCCCATGTAGCCCGGTCCTACCGAGGACAAGGGTCATTTTCACACATGCTGTCATCTTCTCAGGTCTCTCCATCCCCTGCTCAGATACATGCTCCCCCTTGAGCTGTCCTTTAGCTGATGACCAGCAAGCATCGCTGGCCTGCAGTCCGCTCTCAGGGACGTCAGCGTCACAGCTGCTTCTGGCTTCCTAACTCCTCTCTGATGCACATTTCTAGGGGAAGCCATCATTTCTAATTACCTTCAGAGGTTATCATCAAAAATGCACTTTCTGAAAAAAATTAGTGCATTTATACAGTAAGTCCTCATGTAACGTCACAGGTAAGGTCTTGGAAACTGTGACTTTAAGCAAAGTCCTTGACTAACAGCAGGTCCTTGAATAACGTTGGTTATAATGTTGATGAGGAAAAAAAAGTGGTTCTATTATACATTGTTTTGCTTAAAGTTACGGTTTCCAAGAACCTGTTACATTAAATGAGGACTTTGTGTATATTCAAGTGAATTATTTTCTGAGTCTGTAGATCACGTGAGTTCTAATCGTTCAGTTCTATGCCTTGGTTTTAATTTTGGATACGCTAATCCTCATGTTACGTTCACCATCATTTGGAAACTGAAATATCAGGTCCCCTATCAGCAGCCTAGGGATCTCACATTTAATTAAATACAACTGGGAAGATATGTCTTTAATAACTGTTTAATCTATTCTCACTTATCAAGTAAGCATATAGCAGCTCTAAACTTCAGGAATAAATGATTTTCACCTCACCTCTTTCCTGTAAAATGCACAAATTGCCTTGAGCTCATCTTGGTATTTGAGCTACTTTTCTTTTGAGGGTGATGATCTGTTCCTTTACTACAATATTTGAAAATTTGTCCTTGAAAATGACCCCAGAGACCAGGGAAAAATGCAGTGAGCCTCCTCTTTGAGAATGACACAGTCAGTCTTTGCCTTTACCTCCCCTCCCTAGCTCCCAAAATCTGATAAAAACGATATACAATCTGTTTTCTTAAGAGAATAAATCCATTCTCCTTCACAGAGCTGGGAAAGAAGAAAGGCTCTCAGGATTAAATCAGAATTTGGTTGGGGGGCGGGTGCAGATTTCTGGGATATTGAAAACAGATGGCCTAACTTATGAAGAAACAAAGCAGAGAGTTCCACCACTAAACACGGGCATTGTCAGAGGCTTGCCGTCCTTCCAAGCAGAGCCCCAGAGAAACTCTAAGCTAAGGGTCAACGGTAACAAACACAGACCTTAGTTAAAAGGCTGATTGCAGACTGTCATGCCTCGCTGCCACTTTGCATATAAAAATAAGAAAACATAAACACCAAGTAGAGATGTGTGTAAAGGATACAACTAGTCAAAGAAATACAAGTGGCCTTTATGCATATAAAAGATGCTCAAACTCTCTAGTAGTCTAGTAGATAAGTGCAAAGAGAATGACGACAATATACCATATTTTACTCATTTGACAGCTGATACTATCCTGTAAATGTATGAGTGAATGGTTTCTTCCCATGTAGGCAGGAATCTACCCTGTTGGTACGAATCTAAAGGTATAGCTGTTTTTTTTTTCCTTAGCTGCTCCAGAGCTAACTCCTAGGCAGTGCACCCAGAGTGAGTCTAAAGATACATTCTTTTGGGATAACAGTTCGTCACCATCTATGTCCCATGTCTTCATACAGCAATTCTCCTTTGACTTCACAGAAATATTGACAGATGCAAAAGACAACAAGTGCAGGAATATACCAGGTAACATTGTTTGCAATATCTAATAATTAGAAACAATCTATAGAGAAATGGATAAGTTATGGTTTATCTATAGTAAGGAATACTATGTTTAAAAGATCTGACATGGAAAAACCCTCAAGACATTTTGTTATAAAAAATAAGCAATGTGCCCCCTGGATTATCCTAGCGAACCCAAGGTAATCACGTGTCCTTACCAGAAGGGGGCAGTGGAGTTGGGGATGGACAGAAGATGTAAGGATGGGCATAGAGGTCAGAGAGGCAAGAAGATGCTTTGAAGACTCAGGGAAGGGCCTTGAGCAAAGAAATGCAGAAGCCAGAAAAGGCAAGGAGACGAATCTTCCCTGGAGCCTACACCACTTTTGTTGTTGTTGATTTTCAAACAATTACAAACATACTGAAATAGTAGAAACTTTTTTCCTGGATCATGTGAGAGTAATGCTGACACCCTGAATTCTCTGGTTTGTAATTCCTGCAAAAAAGGAGATTCTCCTACACAAGCAAAAATGCCACCAGAAAAATCAAGAAATTAACAATGAAATCTTCCTACAACCAACTCTACGGATTGCACCTCAGTTTCTCCAGTTGCACCAATAATATCCTTTATAGCCAAAGGATCCAGGACAGGGTGTCCCGCTGCATTCACTGGTCATGTCTCTACTCACCTTCCATCTAGAGGCTGTCTTCTCATTGCCTTCTATCAGGTGGCACACCATTCTCATTTGTCCATTTCTGCTGAGATCAACTATGATCACTTGTTTAAGATGGTATTTGTCAGGTTTCTCTACTGTGCATGACTAATCTTTTGGAATCAGTAAGAAAATGTGAGGCTATTTATATATCTCCTTTCCTTCCTTCCTTCCTTCCTTCCTTCCTTCCTTCCTTCCTTCCTTCCTTCCTTCCTTCCTTCCTTCCTTCTTCTCCTCTCTGTCTTTCTCTCTCTTTCTTTTTCCTTTCTTTTTTTTCAAGGTCGGTCTAGTCGGTCTAGCTCTGTCACCCAGGCTGGAGTACAGAATGGCCTGATCTTGGCTCACAGCAGCCTTGACCTCCCTAGGCTCAAGCTATCCTCCTGCCTCAGCCTCCCAAGCAGCTGGGACCACAGGCACGCACTACCACACCAGGATAATTTTTGTATCTTTTGTAGAGACGGGGTTTCACCTGTTGACCTTGTGGGAAGTACCATGTTGGCCAGGCTGGTCTTGAACTCCTGAACTTAAATGATCTGCCCACCTCGGCTTCCCTAAGTGCTGGGAATATAGGCATGAGCCACCATGCCCAGCCTGTTTTTTTCTTAAATAATATTACTTATGTAGAACTAAGTATGAAATCATCCAGATTTCCTATTATCCCAAATTAGATTAAGATAATTACTGTTGGCTGGGAAAGATAGTATTACATATGGCTTCATTCCTTTACTGTATAGTCCACAGAAACTGAGACTTAATCTTCACATTGAGTGGAAAATAGAGAGAATATGTTCAGATGACAATAAAAGAAAGTCAGATTAGACTTTCAGACAAAATGGCATTAAATACATTTTGACATTGAAACAAGTGACCAAGTGCAGTTAAGGAATTTCCTTGACTTGTGATCTTTATAGTAAGAGTAAATGTAGCAAGACTCAGCTGTTCAACACTTCTTGCTCAAATAACTTCTCTAAAATGCTTAACTTAAGAATATAACGGTATCAGTGAGGGTTCTCTGGAGAAACAGAACCAATAGGAGATGTGTGTGTGTGTGTGTGTGTGTGTGTATGTATACATAGACACACAGAAAGAGAGAGAGAGAGAGATTTTAAAGAATTGCTCAAGTAATTGTGGAGGCCGGCAAGTCTGAAATCTCTAGGACAGGCCTACAGGTTGGAAATTCAGGTAGGAGTTGATGTCTGCAAAGCAGGCCAAGCAGGCTGGAAACTCCAAGTTTCTGTGGTGCAGGCTCGAAGCACAGTTCCTTTTTCTCAGGGGAAGCTCAGTCTTTGCTCTGAAAGCCTTCAGCTGACTGGATGAGCTCACCCACATTCAAGAGGATACTCTACTCTATTCAAAGTCAGCTGACTGTACCTATCAATCACATCTACAGAACACCTTCACAGCAACATCCAGGTTCGTGTTTGACCAAACAGCTGGGCCCCACAGCCAAGTCAAGTGGGCACACAGTGAACCATCACCATGACGGTCGCTGTTTTCAACGGAACATTGATTTTCTTTAGCAACATTAAGTCAAACTTTATATTTCCTATGCACTGTTTAACTAGCATTGAATTCACTCTTAGTTCCTAATAAAGTTTTACTAACACACACATACAAATCTTACTAGAAAATTGATTTATATATGTTGGAAAACACATTTATTGCATTATTTTGGAATAGTTTTAGCTTTTGCATGATCTTTTCTGTGGTCATATATTGAATTTTCTTTGATGATTTTCACTGATGTCAGCTATTTGGGGGAAAATATAGATTATTATTATTATTTTTTTAATGACGGAGTGTCACTCTTTAGCCCAAGCTAGAGTGCAGTGGCGCGATCCTGGCTCACCGCAACCTTTGCCTCTGACGCTCAAGCGATTCTCCTGCCTCAGCCTCCCAAGTAGCTGGGACTACCACGCCCAGTTAATTTTTTTTTGTATTTTTAGTAGAGATGGGGTTTCACTGTTTTGCCCTGAGTGGTCTCGAACTCCTGAGCTCAGGCGATCCACCTGCCTTGACCTCCCAAAGTGCTGGAATTACATGTGTGGGCCACTGTGCCCAGCCAAAATAGAGATTATTTTTATAAAACGTGTCACTGAAAGGGTTTGGGCAAATAAGAGCGAGTCTTTTTTTTTTTTTTTTTAATCAGTCTCCGTAGAGACTATCAAAAATTGCCAATGCCGACTATATTGCGAGTTTGTCACGGCTGGGTATTGAGAAAAGTTTTCAATTAGCAATAATCGCCCCTCGGATACACCTCAGCAGCTACGATCCTGCCACTGCGCAAAGCTGAGAGATGAGTCCCTTGGTGCAGGCTGGCACTCACACGCAGAGATGCTGCAGATCAGACTACACCCTCAGCCTCTGCGGAGGGAGCTTGGGTCCGGCTAGCTGGACTGATACGGCTCTGGACTGCAAGGGAAGTCCTCGAGCCCCCGCCCCCACTCAGTTGGGTTCCTTTTTTAGAGCAAGCCCGATTGGCTTTGCCAGGAGGAACAAAATGTCTGCTTGGGCATCGGGCGGGCTGGGCTTGGGTAACAGTTGTTCAGGCAGTTTGCTGTCTGCAGGGCCTGCTGCCAGCACCTGTTGACCTTGTGGGAAGTTCCATTTGGGTACAGCCTCTCCTGCGGGGGAAAGGGGAGGTTATGGCCCCATTTAGACTGTTGCCAGGCAACCCACATCTTCAGGGTCAGGCTGTCCTGTTTGTCTTTCCACAAAGCATAGCTTTAATAACATCTAGATCGTCGAGGGAACATAAAACTGGGCTTGTTTTTTAATCCCCTCTCTCATCATCGCCCAAAAGATGTGACTGATTTGAAGCAACTTTTAGATGATCTGTGTGCAAGAAAAACCACAGGGACAGCCAGGCGTGGTGGCTCATGTCTGTGATCCCAGCACTTTGGGAGGTGGAGACGGAGGCAGGCGGATCACCCTAAGTCAGGAGTTCAAGACCACCTGGCCAACATGGTGAAACGCCGTCTCTAGTACAAAATACAAAACATTAGCTGGGCATGGTGGTGCACGCCTGTAGTCCTAGCTTCTCGTGAGTCTGAGGTAGGGAGAATCACTTGAACCTGAGAGGCGGAGGTTACAGTGAGCTAAGATGGTGCCACTGCACTCCAGCCTGGGTGACAGAGCGAGACTCTGTCTCAAACAAACAAACAAACTAAAAAACCCACAAGGACAAATATCCCATAAGCTGACGCTGTGATGATGTTGTCATAAATTACCAGTGGCCTTAACGGAGTGTGGTAGTTTTACAATTTACTGTTTAAATAATCCAATAAATACAAACTACTTAAGTGGTGCAGGTTCAATAACTCCACGAAACTCTTTAATTGTTTAATCGTTTAGGGCTATATTTCATTATTTCATCTCTCTTATATTTTAATCCATCCTCTATCAATGCCATAGAAAATCTTCCCTCTAGACCTGTGTGTCCAGTAAGGTAGGCACCAGCTACGTATGGTTATGTAAATGAAAATTACAATTAATTAGTTTAAATGAACAGCTAGTTCCTCCATCATCTTAGCCACATTTCAAGTGGTCATGTGTGGCTGATGGCTACTTTATTGGGTAACACAGCTAAAGGACATTTCCATCACTGCAGAAAGTCGCATTGGACAGTGTTGCCGACCTTTGACAGGAAACAAAGTCTTGAATTGTCTGGTGTCCAGGTGTCATCAAAAGCTTATTTACACCAGAAATGGGCAGAACAACAACAACAACAAAAGCCTGTTTAGGAGAAGTGATATTTGTGGACCCATTGTGGTGGAAGGGTGCCCATCTTTATAAATTTATTTGAGTTTTAGCCTTGAGTGAAGCAAGCCCATAGCAGTGTTTCTGGATCACAGAGTCTTGGTGCTCTATTAAACTGTTTCGTGGAGCCACATTTTAGGATTTTGTCCAAGAACTCATTAAGAAATAACCATGTGGGCCGGGCGCGGTGGCTCACGCCTGTAATCTCATCACTTTGGGAGGCCGAGGCAGGCGGATCACGATGTCAGGAGATTGAGACCATCCTGGCCAATATAGTGAAACCCCATCTCCACTAAAAATACAAAAATTAGCTGGGCGTGGTGACGGCTGTAGTCCCAGCTACTCGGGAGGCTGAGGCAGGAGAATTGCTTGAACCCGGGAGGCAGAGGCTGTAGTGAGCCAGGATCGCACCACTGCGCTCCAGCCTGGTGATAGACCAAGATTCTGTCTTAAAAAACAACAACGAGAAAAGAAATAGCCTTGTGAATATTGCTGTGCAGAAAGTGAAGAAGTAAGCATGGTGGGGACCTGTCAAGGGAGAGATGTGCTAGCCTGATGTGGCATTTGCTGGCCTAATCTGACAGAAATTGAGCAGCAAAATAAATAGTGATAAAATGGATTACAGAATTAACTCAGCATGAAAATAGTCCGTACTGATGTAAATAAATACGTGGAGGAGAATGGGAAGTTCTTTCTAACCACAGAATGCCAGCAAATGAACACAGAGGGAATGATAGAGCTTCACCATTTGGCTATCGTTGTAGACAATTGTTTTATGAAAGAGTCAGCAAAGAAACTAGTGGGTTGGATATGAGACAAGAGATTTTTATGACACCAAAGTGTCTCCTTATAAGTATTTATTAATTATAAAGGTAAAAACTAGTAACTTTAGGCTGGGCACGGTGGCTCATACTTGTAATCTCAGCACTTTGGGAGTCCGAGGTGGGCAGATCACAAGGTCAACAGATCAAGACCATCCTGGCTAACACAGTGAAACTCCATCTCTACTAAAAATACAAAAAATTAGCCAGGTGTGGTGGCACATGCCTGTAATCCTAGCTATTCAGGAGGCTGAGGCAAGAGAATCGCTTGAACCTAGGAGGTGGAGGTTGCAGTGAGCCGAGGTCATGCCACTGCACTCCAGCCTGGGCGACAGAGTGAGACTCCGCCTCAAAAAAAGAAAAGAAAGAAAGAAAGAAAAAATAGTAACTTTACAGTGGAAAAACAGCAGACACTGCCTTAACCAAGCATTTAAAGATAACATCACCAGTAATGGGAAAAGTAGACGTCTTGTGCCCCCTGATGGGATACGCTGAGGACTCACTGCTACGTCTGAGATGTTCCTGCCAAAAGTACCGAATCTGGATCTAATGAGGAAGAATAGACAAACCCACACTCAGAAACACTCTACAAAGCTTCTGGCCTGCACTGTCTAAAACGTCAAAGCCTTGCAAGATAGACAAAGACTCAGGAAGTGTTCCAGGTTAAAGATCAAAGAGACGTGATAACAACCACAAATTTGAGCCTAGATAGGATCGTTGAGCAGAAAACAATAACTCTTTTTCTCCCCTTTTGCCATAAAGGTATCTGAGAAAAACAACATCTGAAAAGTCCTGTATATTAAAAAACACTACTGCATACATGTTAACTTCCTGACGTTGGTCATTGCACTGTGGTTATATAAAAACATTCTTGATTTTTGATATAACTGTAGTGTTCAGGAGTAAAGGGGCATAGTGTCTCCAGCTGTCTCTCAGATGGTTCAGAAATACGTAGTTCCCCCTTACACATGGGGGATACATTTCAGGATCTCCAGTGGATGTCTGAAACCAATCCATGTGTATGCTATGTTTTCCTATATGTGAAAACCTATGGTAAAAGTCAGGTTAGAAACGTGGTATAGTAAGAGATTAGCAACAATAGCTAATAAAAAAAAAAACAATTATAACAATATACTGTAATAAAAGTTATGTGGGCTGGGCACAGTGGCTCATGCCTGTAATGCCAGCACTTTGGGAGGCCAAGGCGGGCAGGTCACGAGGTCGGGAGATCGAGACCATCCTGGCTAACACGGTGATACCCTGTCTCTATTTAAAAAAAGCTTAAATGAATGTGGTCTGTCTCTCACTCTCTCTCTCAAAACATTGTACTTACCTATTTTTAAACCCCAGTTGACGCAGGCAACTGAAACCACAGAAAGCAAAATCACAGATAAGGGGAGATTACTGTATATTTGTACATGTATATATAGAGAGAGAGAAATAGATTGGGAGAGAGACAGAGGAGTAGAACAGTAAAATAAACATATGACAGGCCAGGCGCAGTGGCTCACACCTGTAATCCCAGTACTTTGGGAGGCTGAGGTAGGCAGATCACCTAAAATCAAGAGTTCAAGATCAGCCTGGCCAACAGGGTGAAACCCCGTCTCCACTAAAAATACAAAAGTTAGCCGGATATGGTGGCCCATGCCTGTAATCCCAGCTACTCAGGAGGCCGAGACAGGAGAATTGCTTGAATCTGGGAGGTGGAGGTTGCAGTGAGCCCAGATCGTGCCACTGCACTCCAGCCTGGGCAACGACAGTGAAATGCCATCTCAAAAAAAAAAAAAAAAGACTATATGGGAAAATACAACATTGGGGAATCTAGATGAAGAGTGTTAGCAACTTCTTTGTACCTTTTTTGGAATCGTTTGTGGTCTGAAAGTACTTCAAAAATGAAAATGAATAGAAGAAATAACCTTATGAAATCCATTACTCTACTTGTGGGCAGCATAACCCCCTGCATCCCAACTGTGAAACTTCGTATTAGCAAATTCTTTCAATCAAAAGCTATACAAGCTTCAATTTTTTCCAAAGATTGTGTAGTTTCTCTTTTTGCCTGTTCAAAGAACGAAACTGTTTCCCTTTTATTCATAATGTTCAGAAAGCTCACGGCTAACTCTAGCAGTTGCTGTAGTTTCTAGCTACCTATATTGACCATGGAGGACCCTATAGAAAATGCTCTGTGGGCTGGGTATGGTGGCTCATGCCTGTAATCCCAGCACTTTGGGAGGCCGAGGTGAGTGGATCAACTGAGGTCAGGAGTTCGAGACCAGCCTGGCCAACATGGTGGAACCCCGTCTCTACTAATAATACAAAATTAGCCAGGTGTGATGGTGCGTGCCTGTAATCCCAGCTACTTGGGAGGCTGAGGTGGGAGAATTGTTTGAACCTGGGAGGCAGAGGCTGCAGTGAGCCAGGACTGTGCTACTGCACTCCAGCCTGGATGACAGAGTAAGACCCATCAAAACAAAGAAAGAAAGAAAGAAAGAGAGAGAGAGAGAGAGAGAGAGAGAGGAAGAAAGAAAGAGAGAGAGAGAGAAAGAAAGAAGAAAAGAAAGAGAGAGAGAAGAAGAAAGAAAGAGAGAGAGGAAGAAAGAAAGAAAGAAAGAGAGAGAATACTTTGTGTTTCCTACATTTCTCTAGTCCTGGCACCTTTGTTTGTTTATATCTTTTTTTTTTTTTTTTTCCTTTGGAGATAGAGTCTCACTCTATTGCCAGCCTGGCATGCAGTGGCTAGATCTTGGCTCACTGCAACCTCCACCTCCCGGGTTCAAGTGATTCTCCTCCCTCAGCCTCCTGAGTAGTTGGGATTACAGGTGCCCACCACCACACCTGGCTAATTTTTGTATTTTTAGTAGAGACAGGGTTTCACCATGTTGGTCAGGCTGGTCTTGAACTCCTGACCTCGTGGTACACCCATCATGGCCTCGCAAAGTGCTGGAATTACAGGTGTGAGGTACCATGCCCAGCCCTGTATCTTTTTCTTTCTTTTTTTTTTTTGAGACAGGATCTTTGCTGCCCAGGCAGTACAGTGGTGTGATCTTGGCTCATTGTAACCTCTGCCTCCTGGGCTTAAGTGATCTTCTGTGTGGTCAGTCTCGACCCTGAGCTGGAATAAACAGGTAAGTCTTTATCTGACTTGTTTTGATTAATCCTTCTTAAATGTGTGAACAGCTCACATTTACTCAATGTTTAATATGAGGGATATTTTGGTCTTTATTTAGAAGTTTGGTGATAATTTTGTGACCAGGAATTACAGCTTAACTCTGGTTTGTATCAATGTGTAAGAAAATGTGTTTGGTTTATATGTCATTTTGCTTAAAGTCAGTTTCCAAGAACCGATTGGGTGAGGATTTACTGTACATGAAACCCCACCAGGTGGCGACTCGTGCTCCTGTTGCCACATTAGGATGGGCAAACTAAAGCACAGAGAAGTTAGGGAGCACACAAGCTCACCAGCTTAGAAAGCGGTGGGGCTGGCTGGGTGCGGTGGCTCACGCCTGTAATCCCAGCACTTTGGGAGGCCTAAGGCAGGGGGATCACAAGGTCAGGAGTTCGAGACCAGCCTGGCAAATATGATGAAACCCTGTCTCTACTAAAAATACAAGCCGGGTGTGGTGGTGGGCGCCTGTAGTCCCAGCTACTTGGGAGGCTGAGGCAGGAGAATTGCTGGAACCCAGGAGGCGGAGGTTGCAGTGAGCTGAGATTGAGCCACTGCACTCCAGCCTGGGTGACAGAGCAACACTCCATCTCAAAAAAAAGAAAAAAAAAGAAAAGAAAAAGAAAGCGGGAGAGCCAAGTGTGGAACCCAGGCAGCCAGCGTTGCTAACAGACTGGAGCTGGGCTGCCATTCAAAGGTGAGAATCACAGAGGGAGGGAGTTCACTTTATGTTTGCACAAAGATCTTTGGCTGAGACAAAAGCTAAACAGTCTTGAAAATAAATACATGTCCACATTACATTGTTACTTTTTTTTTTTTTTTTTTTTTTAGTCAGTCCTTGCTCTGTTGCCCAGGCTGGAGTGCAGTAGTGTGATCCGGGCTGACTGCAGCCTCAACTTCTTCGGGTTCCAGTGATCCTTCCACCTCAGCCTCCTGAGTAGCTGGGATTATAGGCATGCAATACCACACCCACTAATTTTTGTATTTTAGCAGAGACGGGGTTTTGCCATATTGGCCAGGCTCGTCTTGATTGATCCGCCCGCTTCGGCCTCCCAAAGTGCTGGGATTACAGATGCGCACCACGCCCAGCCTATGGTAACAGGTTTAAAATTAGCTTGTGGAAATATATAAGAATTTCAGCAAAATAAAGGTTATTTTTCCTGAAATTTTCATATGAATAATTGAAACCCATTACATTAATTTTTTGCGGTTTATTTATTGATTTATTTATTTTTACAGAGTCTTGCTCCATCGCCCAGGCTGGAGTACAGTGGTGTGATCACAGCTCACTGCAGCCTCTGCCTCCGCGTTCCAGCGATCCTCCTGCCTCAGCCTCCTGAGGAGCTGGGATTACAGGTGTGCATCACCATGCCCGGCTAATTTTTGTATTTTTAGTAGAGACAGCGTTTTGCTATGTTGGTCAGCCTGGTCTCAAACTCCTGGCCTCAAGTGATCCACCCACCTTGGCCTTCTAAAGTGCTAGGATTACAGTGTGAGCCACCACGCCCAGCCCCTATTCCATTTATTGATGATGCTGTCATGTATGATTTCAGAGAAGAACTGGGTCAGGGAAGGGAGGACTTCCAGGTTAGAAAAATATTGTTAGGGAGTTGCAGATAAGGCAACAGATGTTAAAGGAGTAGGAGAGCTGGCTCTTTCCCTCCATTACTGTTGTGTAGGGGAAAAGGCCAATTTAGATCCAGGAATCCCTCAGTATCCACAGAAGACTGGTTCTAGGACCCCTTCAGATACCAGAATCTGAGGATGCTCAAGTTCCTGATATAAAATGGCTTAGTATTTGCCTAGAACCCCTACACAGCCTCCCGTATACTTAAAATCCTCAGTAGATTCCTTATAATACCAAATACAATGTATTACTGTGTAAACAGTTGTTATATTCTATTGTTTAGAGAATACTGACCCCCCAAAAATGTCTGTACATGTTCAGTACAGACGCATTTTTTTTTTTTTTTTTTTGAGACGGAGTTTCGCTCTTGG
>PVKV010003377.1:95302-146423 GCA_004027835.1 Alouatta palliata
GCAATTCTCCTGCCCCAGCCTCCCAAGTAGCTGGGACTACAGGCACGTGCCACCATGCCCAGCTAATTTTTGTATTTTTAGTAGAGACGGGGTTTCACCATGTTGACCAGGATGGTCTTGATCTCTTGACCTTGTGATCCACCCGCCTCGGCCTCCCAAAGTGCTGGGATTACAGGCATGAGCCACCGCGCCCGGCGCGATAGTTTTTTTCTTGAGACGACTCTTGCTCTGTTGCTCAGGCTAGAGTGCAGTGGTGTGATCTTGGCTCACTGCAACCTCCGCCTCCTGGGTTCAAGCGACTCTCCTGCCTCAGCCTCCCGAGTAGCTGGGACTACAGGCCACCCAGCTAATGTTTTATTTTTAGTAGAGATGGGGTTTCACCATGTTGGCCAGGCTGGTCTGAAACCCCTGACCTCAGGTGATCCTCCTGCCTTGGCCTCCCAAAGTGCTGGATTACAGGCATCAGCCAGCACGCTTGGCGAATAGTTTTGTGTTTTAAAAATAATCATACTGTTGGGCAGCTATTTGAAAAAAGTATAATTTTAGGAATACAAAGGGTAGTGAAGAGAATATAGACACTGAAGTGTTGGCTTCCTGTGAACAACCCTCAGAGATGAAACCCCCCGTAGGCTCCAGGTCCCAAGTCTTCACATGTTCCTTCACAGAGATTGACTGTAACAGACTCGAATACCTACTGCCCTGTGTAAAAACCAACATACGGCATGTGGCTTCATCTTGCCATGGGAGCAGAATGAAAAGCCGGAGCACCCAGGAGGAAAAGGTTCCTCCTAAGTAGAGTCCACAACCACATTAAACACAAGCCTTTTCCCTGATTGCTTTGTGTACTCTAAAAACTGTCCCAGTATTAAACTTTCAAGGTTAATTTCTTTTCTTTTTTTTTTTTTTGAGACAGTCTTGCTGTGCCTTCCAGGCTGAGGGCAGTGGCGCCATCTCAGCTCACTGCAACCTCCGCCTCCTGGGTTCAAGCGATTCTCCTGCCTCAGCCTCCAGAGTAGCTGGGACTACAGATCTGTGCCACCACACCTGGCTAATATTTTGTATTTTTAGTAGAGACGGGGTTTCACTGTGTTAGCCAGGACAGTCTTGATCTCTTGACCTCATGATCCGCCCACCTCGGCCTCCCAAAGTGCTGGGATTACAGGCGTGAGCCACCGTGCCCGGCCGGTTAATTTCTGATCACCCAATTATGAAGCCAAATATTTTAAATCTGCGTCCCATCTCCACTCCCCAGCAGTGTCCTCCTTTTCTAAGTTGCATTCTTTTTCACTAACAAAAGGAGAAACAATGGAGCATAGACATGGTTTGTTGTTTAAAATATCAAGAATTGTTTCCCAACAGGCCAAACTTCGTGGCAGGCACAGAACAGGACCTATTATAGCTCCCGAAGGCTGCAGGCCAACAGGCAAGAGCACCTGAAACCTCCCAGGTGCCAGCAATAACAACGGAGAACGGGCAGGGGTGGCGACGTTTCCTGTCTGCTTTATCACCACCATCAACCTATTATGACAATTTATTCTGGAAACTAGATTTATACGGGAAACTCAGCAAGCAAATATGGCTATTCCTCCAGAAACGGGAAAGCTAAACTAATTTTCTTATTTTTGATTCTCATTAGTGAGAAATTAAGGCCATTAAAATTACCTATCTATTTATTCAGGCATTGCCTCTTAAAATGTTCTCAGCTCTTCACATGGGCAAAAATTATCATGCAAGGATTTTCATTATTACAAGTTTACAAAGTCATTAAAGATCCCACTCTCAATCAAACACTTGCTCCTCGACTCATATTGTGCAATGTTGCTTTACTTAATTGATCTTCAGGAATAATGCAAAAATCAATGATAAAAGTCCTTAGCATTTCGATTTTTTTCTTTTTTTTGAGATGGAGTCTCGCTCTGTCGTCCAGGCTGGAGTGCAGTGGCACGATTTCGGCTCACTGCAACCTCAACCTCCTGGGTTCAAGGGATTCTTCTGCCTCAGCCTCCCGAGTAGCTGGGACTTCAGGCATGAGCCACTATGCCCAGCTAATTTTTGCATTTTTAGTAGAGACGGGGTTTCATCACATTGGCCAGGCTGGTCTTGAACTCCTGACCTCATGATCCGCCCACCTTAGCTTCCCAAAGTGCTGGGATTACAGGCGTGAGCCACCGCGCCCAGCCATCTTTAGCACTTTGAAAGGCACATTTTGTGCCTCTAAAAGTTAACAGTCTTCATATAAACGTTGTTCCATCTTTCGGATGCTCTGGTAAGTGGCTTTCACACTTTTTTCATGACTCATTTTAATAAATTTTACATAGTGACTCAGTATCCATATGTGCACACCCCAAACTAGTTTTCACAGGGAAAAAAAACAAACAACTAACAACAGGTAGTGCATGCTGGTATTTTCTGTTCAGTTCTATTCTCTCCCATTCCATTAAAAAATACTGGTAAAGACCTCTGATTCATTTCCTCACTAAAGCAACACAAATTTGAAAATCACTCTAGGTTACATATTACTTATTTTTGTCACATTAACTGAAAATACTGAAATTTTGAATCCTAGATGGGCAATCCCTCTTTTTCTGTTTTCACTCTGGAATATTCAAAGGTAAAAATGTACAAACACTAATCTCTATTATTACTACATAGCTTTTATACTATTACTACATATGACTTTTATATTTATTATTTTTGAGACAGGGTCTCACTCTGTCGCCCAGGCTGGAGTGCAATGGCGTGATCTCAGTTGACTGCAACCTCTGCCTCCCAGGTTCAAGCAATTCTTGTGTCTCAGCCTCCCTAGTAGCTGGGATTACAGGTGCCTGCCACCATGCACAGCTCATTTTTTTGTACTTTTAGTAGAGACAGGGTTTTGCTATGTTGGTCACGCTGGTCTTGAACTCCTGGCCTCAAATGATCTGCCCACCTCGGCCTCCCAAAGTACTGTGATTACAGGAGTGAGCCAATGTGCCCTGCCAAATTTATTTTTAAAGCAATCACAGATAGCCTTCTGGAAACATTGGCCAAATCCTCAAAACTGCTCTCTTCTGTGTATCTGGAGTCCTAGTGCTGCAATGAGTTATGATTGTGCCACTGCACTCCAGCCTGGGTCACAGAGCAAGACCCTGCCCCTCTACAAAAAAAAAAAAAAAAGAAAGAAAAAAGAAAAAGCCTCCAAAAAAATTCCAATATCTAGGGTTAGGCATATCTATAGTACCAAGCAGGGCTTGGTGAAAGCTTGAATCATGCCAGCAAATAAAAAAGTTGTAGCCTGTGAAGAAATGATGTGGAATTATTCTAATGCTGCAATCAAAAAGAGAAAATCCATGCCAGCCTAGTACCAGTTTCAGTCCACAGGATATTTATACATAGCAGATTTGCCAAGGTTCACTGAAAGTGTATTTGTCATCTTTAACTTCAATTATTTTTTCATTTCATAGAGTTCTCTTTAGTTTTCAAATCTGTTTGGTAATTTTCTTGTTCTCTATTCAGTTTCTTATTTATTGAAAACACACTTATCACTATATCCTGGTGGCTCCGATGCCCCTAAGATTGCTTTGGCAGGCTCTCATGCCTTGCTTTTATGTTTTGTGATTTTTGACTTTGAGGGCACATTCCATAAACTCTTTATAGGGCACTCATTGGCGGTCTGGGTTGAAGTTGAGTTCTGAAAAACAGAGCAGATGTGTGTTCATTTCTCAGTTACCTAGAGCCCCTACCAATTTGGTACTACTTTCAACTAAAATATTGGCTCGAGGGTTTGTCTATTTTAAAATCACACACGGAGGAGGAATTTGGGCTGAAATCCAAGTGTGAGGTAACTTGGGGGCACAAACTGTCAGGAGTGTGTGTGTGTGTGTGTGTGTGTGTGTGTGTATCCACTTATTTATGTATATACTTTTATTTTACTTTTCCATCCAGAACCACAGTTCAAGACAGAAAATTTCCTTGGGGCTACCACTGGGGATTGGGCCTCAGTTTCACAGATGTTTTGGGGATATAACTCCCTAACCTGGGCTGATCCTGGCCATCATCTCTTGTCTTCTGGGCCCTTGAAACTGTGAAAACTAAAGCTGTCCTTAACCTCTACGTTCCAACTTTCACTGAATTTTTTAGACTCTGGGCATTACTTATCTTCTGTGAGCTCATTTGAAAAACATTTTTTAATCCAACATTTTGAATAGTTTCTAGGAGGAGGGTACATCTTACACCATCAGGCTATGCAGATTTATAAAATCAACAATTCTCTCTGAAGTAATTTGAAATAAAACGTGTAGAAAAATCACTGTGTATAATTCAGACTTTATTGCTTATTAATTGCATCGCTCCACAGAATCTGAGTAAACAGACATTGAGAAAATATACTGGGTGTGTTAAACAGATGACGGCAATACTGATGAGACTGTTCAAGTGTTTCACGTAAGGAAGTAAGAGGCACTGCCGTCACCACCACCCCTAGAAATTCATACATTTCATATAAAAAGAGTAAAAATAGTTCATTGGCATGTAACTAGCATCATTCTCTGTAATCTATGAGCCATAATAAGCCTGGACAATTTCAGAATTCTCAGAGCAAAACCAAGTATTTTATTCCACTAGCAGATATTTCTTCAAAAACAAAAACAAAAAAACAATAGAATAGACACTACTCACACACGACCCTGAAACAAAGCTGGCGTAACTCCAGTAGCCCTGAATTTTGACATGTTTGGCTCTATATTAATTCAAGAAACAAAATGTGATTCGGCTTTTGAAAATGAGATTAACTCCTTCGCTGTGATTATACTTACTCTATAATTCAAACTATTTGGCTGAAGTCAGTTAACCAGTAAAACCACGGACACAACCCAAACTGCTCTTAACTTCTGTAAACGAGTATTATTCTATAAAAACTCAGACCCAAGCTGCACAGGTGTAACTTGAGAAACTACCAATCTCCCTACCACACGTAACAGTAGTTTTATGTATTCTTAACGCAAAATCACTGTACAACACACACAAACATCAGAAACTTTTTTGGTACAACCAGACCAATAGTTTCCTCTATTATTACTTTTTTTAAATCAAGCATGTATAACAGTTGAGCATTAAAAAGACTCCCACATATATGATTAAAAAGATGCTCAGGTTGCGAAATACTTTTGAATACTTGAAAAGACACTCCAAAAAGAAAAAAAGACTTGAAAATGTGGTTTGATGTTGAACCATTTAGGAGACCTCAGTTATCCAGCAACTAAAAGCACACAACGGCAGATAAATAGGATTTTATTAAAATCAATGTCTCCAACAATACAAAAATTAAATATTAAGGCATCTTTTACTCCCATCCTGGTATATGCAAAAGAGAATGTTTTAAGTAAGAGCCAGCATTTCTTATTAAAATGCTTTCTAGTGTATTTGGCAGATTTGTTTTTATATTCTCCTATTCCACATATCATTCAAAACACTCATGATCAAACATCTTGACCTAAATCAAAAGTATAAATAGATATTAATTTATTCAAGAGAAGCAGTTCACCTTTCAAAAATTAAAAGGAACTACAAACAATATCATGAATACAGTTCAAATACCAGCATTTGAATTTCTCTGAAGCAATTTATGGTTCAGTAATTAAGCAAAAGGAGAAATGAAGACTTTATGTAAGATGAGAAGACTATTAATACAGATTGCACTATGGAGTAACTACTCATTTAGTACTCTGCTCCACGGGGATGATGGTTTGAAAAAGCTTCATACTCCTTTAAGAAAATATCACATCCACCAGGATAAGAGCATATAAATTAACACTGATTCTTATTCCCCATGCCTGTCCATTTACAAAGCTCAAGAGGCTTCATAAAGTATACTAAACAGTCACATTTTCACCTTTTATTAAGGCAAGTTTGTGAAAATAATTTAATATAACCAGATCTCTTCATGAACTTTCAACTTACAACATTTTTAATGTAAGAAACATACAAAAATTTGTGTTTTATAAAAAGCCACCTCAATACCAGAAAATAGCAATGGAAGATTTTGAACCCAGTTTACTTTTTAAAGAATGCTCTTTCTTCGTCTCAAATTCCAAGTGCTACTCATCATCCTTAGAGCCAGTTTTGCTTAACTATAAAAAAAAAGAGAAAATAGTCAACAAGTTTAAGCGATATTTTCTGAGTTCATTATTTCCATGGAGTATAAAAATTAAATAAACTACAGGCAACAAGTTTCAAGTAACTTAAATCACCTACAGCTTTTATCACACTTTTCAACTTCTAGCTCAGCTAATTCAAACAGTTTTCAAAACATAACCTTGACAAAAATCGAAACTCAACAGAACAAGGGTGGCAGGTGTGTGGGTGAGTGGGACACTCTTGAAGCTTTTTAGGAAATAAACTGGAACCAAGAATATACAAACAGAAGGTACCATTCATAAAATGAATGACATTCTTCTAGTTCGTGTTTCCTATCACACATTCTTTTAACATTTTTAAAAAAATAATTTTAAATTGTGGTCAAATAAAAATAATATGTAACATAAGATTTACCATCTTAACCAGACAACATATTTTTATAGTTTTGAAAATACGATAAAAGTCTTATTTTTGCGTTGCAATTTTTTTCTGAGAAAAATCTTTGGTAGGGGTTGGCAAATCTGGGGTAAGAGGGGCAGATAAAATAGCAAGGCGATTCCGATCAGACTAGTGCCCCAACTACTGAGAAAGATTACTGTATCCGACAACTCCAGGAATTCCAGAGAGTGTGGGAAGCCATGAAAAGCAGAAGCTACTACACGTGCCAGTTCTCAAATATTTTGGCCCAAGGACCTCTTCACACGCTTAAAAATTTTAAACTTTTTGTAGAGAAGGATTCGCACCAAGTTTCCCAGCTGGTCTTGAACTCCTGGGCTCAAGCAATCCTCCTGCTTAGGCCTCCCAAAGTGCTGGGATTACAGGTGTGAGCCACCATGCCCCACCCAAATCTCTTTATTATCTGTTTCAGTGGAAGATAGCTGGCTTCTCACAAATATGCTTCAACAGTAAATCAGGTATAATGGAAGACAGCTAACAACAGCACAGTAGAAGTACTAAGAACACAGTAGAAGTATTAAGAACACAGCAGAAGTACTAAGAACACAGTAGAAGTACTAAGAACACAGCAGAAGTACTAAGAACACAGGAGAAGTACTAAGAACGATCTGGGTTAATACACACATCCTCAACCTATTAACTGAGAAAATTCTGGCAAACACAAGAATATACAAGTACACATTCTCTTAGTGCTTTAAGAGTATTAGTGATGGCATCATCAAATGTCATGCAGCCTCTGGAAACTCCAGAAAAGATTCATAAGAAAATGGGTTAAGGCTGGGAGTGGTGGCTCAAGCTGGTAATCCCAGCACTTTGGGAGGCTGAGGCAGGTGGATCACTTGAGGTCAGGAGTTTGAGACCAGCCTGGCCAAAATGGTGAAACAGTCTCTACTCAAAATGCAGAGTAGCCAGGTGTGGTGGCGGATGCCTGTAATCCCAGCTACTTGGGAGGCTGAGGCAGGAGAATAGCTTGAACCTGGGAGGTGGAGGTTGCAGTCAGCCAAGATTGCACCATTGCACTCCAGCCTGGGCAACAGAGCGAGACTCTGTCTCAAAAAAAAAAAAAAAAAAAGGGTTAAAAAGGCACACATCATGTTAGTATTATTATGTAAATAGTTTTGACCTTGCATACCCGTTAAGAGAGTCTCAGGGACCTCCCAGGGGTCCAAAGCCCACAGTTGGAAACCACTAGCTTAGCATAATAGATTCAGAGACCAAATTATGTCTAGGTAGTAACCTCCTTAAAAAATATCTTCGTTCAGGCTGGGTGCGATGGCTCAAGCCTGTAATCCCAGCAGTTTAGGAGGACCAGGCAGGTGGATTAACTGAGGTCAGGCGTTCAAGACCAGCCTGGCCAACATGGTGAAACCCCACCTCTACTAAAAAAATACAAAAAGTAGCCGGGTGTGGTGGCGAGCGCCTGTAATTCCAGCTACTTGGGAGGTTGAGGCAAGAGAATCATTTGAAAACGGGAGGCAGAGGTGGCGGTGAGCTGAGATCGCACCACTGCACTCCAGCCTGGGCGACAAGAGCGAAATTCTGTCTCAAAAAAAAAAAAAAAAAAAAAAAAAAAAAAAAAACTCTCACCTCCCAAGATTACTGGATAATTTGAATTTTACTCTTTGTTACAAATTGGAATTCTATTTATATTAACAGGGACTCTTAAAAATAAAAGCTTCTGAAGCTAGGGAAGAAGGAGCATTATCAACACTGTTATTCTTTTTCTTCTCACTTTCAGCTTAGAGCTGCGCTGAGAGAGGCAACATTTTGACTAAGAAAATTGCTCATTCTGGCCAGGCGTGGTGGCTCACATCTGTAATCCCGACACTTTGGGAGGCCGAGGCGGGCGGATCACCTGAAGTCGGGAGTTCAAGACCAGCCTGACCAACATGGAGAGACCCCGTCTCTACTTAAAATACAAAATTAGCCGGGCATGGTGGTGTATGCCTGTAATCCCAGCTACTCTGGAGGCTAAGGCAGGAGAATCGCCTGAACCCAGGAGGCAGAGATTGCGGTGAGCCAAGATGGCACCACTGCATTCCAGCCTGGGCAACAAGAGTAAAACTCCATCTTAAAAAAAAAAAGAAAAAGAAAATTGCTCATTCTGGAGCACAGCACATTTGGAGGAAAGAATGGATTTAGCTGGTTAGGCTATATATTGGTACACGTAGGATAACATGAAGTATCCATCAAGCATCAGTGGAGAAGGGCCTGGGAAAATGAGAGAATGCCAGAGAGGCTTCACTCATACACGTATCTTACACAGGGGAGGAAGAAATACTGTGTTTCCTCCAATTGTACCTTAGGGCCCCATTCCCAGGAAATATTTTTGTACTAGTTACTAGAAGCACAAAGATTATTTTAAAGCTTCAATAGAAAATGCATTCCATGGACCAAACAGCTGGCTTTACAATAAAGTTTAAGAAAATGGCCAGGGACAGGCATGATGGCTATCACCTGTTAATAATTTGAGAGGCAGAGGCAGGGGCATCACTTGAGGCCAGGAGTTTGAGACCAGCCTGGTCTATGTGGTGAAACCCTATCTCTATTAAAAATACAAAAATTACCCAGGTGTGGTGCCTATAGTCCCAGCTACTTGGGAGGCTGAGGCACAAGAATTGCTTGAACCCAGGAGCAGAGGGTACAGTGAACCGAGATCATGCCACTGCACTCCAGCCTGGGTAACAGAGTGAGATTTGGTTCCAAAACAAAAAAAGAAAATAGCTAGGAGCAGTGGCTCATGCCTGTAATCCCAGCACTTTGGGAGGCCACGGTGGAAGGATCACTCGAGCCCAGGAGTTTGGGACCAGCAGCGTGGTCAAGAAAGTGAGACCCTGTCTCTAGTAAAAATTAAAAAAATAGGCCAAGTACAGTGGCTCACACCTATAATCCCAGCAGTTTGGGAGGCCGAAGTGGGGGGAATCACTCGAGGTCAGGAGTTTGAGACCAGCTTGGCCAATATGGTGAAACCCCATCTCTACTAAAATACAAAAACATTAGCCAGGTGTGGTGGTGCATGCCTATAATCCCAGCTACTCAGGAGGCTGAGGCAGGACAATCACTTGAACTCAAGGTGGAGGTTGCAGTGAGCCAACATTGTGCCACTGCACTCCAGCCTGAGCAACAAAGTGAGACTGCGTCTCAAAAACAAACAAAAAATTAGATGGCTGTGGTGGTACATGCCTGTGGCCCCTGCTGCATGGGAGGCTGAGGTGAGAGGATCGCCTTTCCGGGAGGTCAAGGCTGCAGTGAGCCACGTCCATGCTACTGCACTCTAGCTTGGGCGACAGAGCCAGACCTTGTCTTCAAAAACAAAACAACAACAAAAAACCCAAAACAAAAAGCAAAAAGGTTTAAGAATCCACTGCTTGTAAGTCACCTGTGTTTGTGGGTCCTCACTAAAACCCTAATCTTTAACTACCCTTGTGTCACATTAAACGCTTCTCACAGGAGTTGTGGCACTAACTGGAATGCAAAATTTATTTCATCAAGTCTTACAAAGAGAATTCATTCACTGTGTTAAATATTAGTTTAATGTATTTGAAACTACAGCTAATGCAAAAAACATCTGAGACATGTAGGCAGAAAAATTCAAAATGAAAGCAAACAATTTCAAACAAAAACAGAAAACTGTTCTTGGTATGATCAACAACTACATTTAAGATGTGTCCTTAAAAAACCCACAAAAACTGGGGCTGGGTGTGGTGGCTGACGCCTGTAATCCCGGCACTCTGAGACTGAGGTGGGAAAATCACCTGAGCCCAGGAGGTCGAGACAGGTATGGCAACATATCTGTCTCTACATATAATAAGAAAATTAGCTGGGCATGGTGGCACATGCCTTTGATCTCAGCTAGTTAGGAGGCTGAGGATCACTTAAGCCTGGGAGGTCAAGGCTGCAGTGAGCCATGATCATGCCACCTGCTAGCCTGGGTGACAGGGCAAGATCCTGTCTCAAAAACAAACAAAAAAAAAACTTAAAAGTAATTTCTAATAAATTAAAACATTCCTTTCCATGTCTGGTTTTCTTCAGTTTCCATATATTATTGATAACTTAAGAGTCGTATGTAAGCATCTGCATTCTTCATTTTTTTTTCTTCTTCTTTCCCATCAGGTAAAGAACAAGTGTTTTTATTTTTTTAGATGGAGTCTTGCTCTGTCACCCAGGCTGGAGTGCAGTGGTACAATCTTGGCTCACTGCAACCTCTGCCTCCTGGGTCCAAGCGATTCTCTTGCCTTAGCCTCCTGAATAGCTGGGACCACAGGCTCGCGCAACCACCCCCAGCTAATTTTTCTATTTTTAGGAGAGTCAGGGTTTCACCATGTGGGCCAGGCTGGTCTTGAACTTGTGACCTCAGATGATTCTATCACCTTGGCCTCCCAAAGTGCTGGGATTACAGGCGTCAGCCACCAGGCCCTAAGCATCTGCATTCTTTTCTTTTTTTTTTTTTTTGTGACGGAGTCTTGCTCTTTTGCCAGGCTGGAGTGCAGTAGCACGATCTTGGCTCATTGCAACCTCCGTCTCCCGGATTCAAGCAATTCCTCTGCCTCAGCCTCCTGAGTAGCTTGGGACTACAGGCGCGTGCCACCACACCTGGCTAATTTTTTGTATTTTAGTAGAGATGGGGTTTCACCATGGCCAGGATGGTCTCGATATCCTGACCTCATGATGCGCCCACCTTGGTTTCCCAAAGTGTTGGGATTACAGGTGTGAGCCACCGTGCCCGGCCGCATCTGCATTCTTAAGATGTACTTACATCGTCATATTATATTGTAGTTATAACTTACTTCTGTAAATTTTTCATTATTTTAAAAAAAGAAGATCTAAAATTGAGAGTGTAGGGAAGAGAAGAATATGAAAAGTATTTCAACAATACTTACATGCTGAATGTGAAAAAGGAAACAGACATCCCAGTAAATTCCAGAGGTTGTGAAGGGGGAAACAAAAAATAGGAATTTTATTATTTGCTGCTAACAATTATAACAAGTTTAAAGACTAGAATATAAATGTTATATACCTTCACAACATCCACCCAGTTCCAGCCTCGAGGAAGTTCTCCTTTGTGATCTAGAAGATAAAAAATTGTAACTTGATTTCTAAGACCAACCAGCTAGTTTTAAATTAATATTCTAAATAACATAAGATTTTTAATACTATTGTACACAACAAACAGGCTAAAATTTTAAATGACATATTACTAAGTGGGAAACATAGTTTATCATTATGAATCGGTACTGTTCTCCTGGGAATACTTGCGAAACATTTTAGGTATACTCCTTTTTTACATTTATGATATTGCTATCCAAGACAAAATCTGATAGCAAGGAAAAATATGGAGATGGGTTGGCAATGCCAGAAGAGCAGTTGATCCATTTATTAGTTTCATGCATTTGCATGAAGCTTCTGCTTTATATAAGGTCATTGCTTATTTAAGAAATAAGTTGTACTGTTCTGTTTAATAAATGAGCACTTCACACCCAGAAGCTAGGCTCAAGACAGGAAGACCAACAAACATGTCTGGCTTGGCTTCAAGACTAAGAGGAGGGCTGGCTAACTTATGTATTAGTTGCTATGCTCTGTTAAAATATTCATTATTTAATCTAACATTCTTTAAAGAGGGCTTTAATCTGTTGGGATTGCTTGGAAATTAGCTTATAATAGTTTACAAAGTGCTTTTATTCTTTTAACAGAATATTCAAAGAATAGCTTAACAAATACTATCTACAAATTCTCCAATTTAAAAATGGCCTGATTTCATTTATGTTTGATGTATGCTATACATGTCTCCACTTTATGAAACCTTCAAAACTTGAAACACTCAAAATAAATACATTATATGAATTTTCCAGCTAGGGAAAAAGAAATTAACCCACAATACTTATAGGAGAGAAGCAATATGACTGGAGCTCTTTTCTCCTTCATGCCAAGAAGAATCATATCCCACTGGTTACTGGTTATAAGGAGCATATCACCATGTGCCATGGCTGTCCCATTAGAGTTTTATTTGGAAAGAAAGCTCCAAGTCACAAACTCCTATACTGTCATTATAGGAAGGTAATGGCTTTAGGGGGACATTATCAAAGAGACAAAGGTAGGGAGATATTAATGAAGTGGAAATGAGTGATCGCAGGTCATTCTGTACAAAAGCAATAGTCCCTAACTGATACAGATGCTACAACATTCAAAGAGAGAGAAGCCAAATTCTAGACAACAGACTGTAATGGCTAACCATTTACCGCTTCAGTCGTTTTTATACTTTAATGGCGCTCTGACATTAGGTATAATGAATTCCTAGATTTTTTTATTTCATAAACCATAACCATTTCAAAAATGTATTTTGGAGACAAACACAGAGCTGCTATTTGCCACAGACGGACATTAAACAAAACATAAACCAAAAAAACTGCCATTCCATTACAAAAGAAAAGGCATTTAAAAGGCACTCACCAAAATAAAAGGGTCGGTTTTTCTCAATAAAGAGAAACCTTTTAACCTCACACTAGCAGCACACACATAGATATGTAAGTATAAATGCACAGTGCATAGATGACAGTGTCCTCATTTTCCCTAACTGAAACAGTTTACAGACTATTATCAATTTGCAAGTTTTCAGGTTAAATAACGAAAAGTAATCAAATATTATTGTTCATATGAGCTGGAGTTTATAATCTCTAAAAGAGTTTTCTTTCTTGTTTAGGACACGAGAGAATTCTATTCTCTTTTTTGATACAGAGTCTCCCTCTGCCATCAGGCTGGAGTGCAGCACAGTGGCGCCATCTCAGCTCACTGCAACTTGTGCCTCCCGGGTTCAAGCAATTCTCCTGCCTGAGCTTCCCAAGAATCTGGGATTACAGGCGTCCGTCACTATGCCCAGCTAATTTTTTGTATTTTTAGGAGAGACGGGGCTTCAACATGTTGGCCAGGCTGGTCTCGAACTCCTGACCTCGTGATTAGCCCACCTTGGCCTCCCAAAGTGCTAGGATTACAGGCATGAGTCACTGCGCCCAGCTGAGAATTCTATTCTTAAATCTTATTGTTGTACAAATAAGTTAACTACAGGCAAAAATGTTAAATTATTTACCACACTAATATCTAATGGTATACCAGTATTCATTTCAAATGAAAGCGACATATCAAAAATTTTTTAATGACACACGCCTCCCAAAGAGGTAAACAAATAAAATCCCAATCACGTCAGAGCTCCAGGTAAAACACGTTTTTGTAGACTATTTAAATGTTCCTCAATCTCTAGACTCATTTATAGTTACTTTGCCCCTCAGTTACCTTCTTTTCAAATGGTGCTCTCTTGCGAAGAAGTAGTAGGAAGTATTTTCTTTTCTTTTTTTTGAGACAGAGTTTTGCTGTTGCCCAGGCTAAAGTGTAGTGGCACGATCTCAGCTTGCTGCAACTGCTGCCTCCTGGGTTCAAGCGGGTCTCCTGCCTCAGCCTCAGTCTCAGTATATTGAAAATATACACGTGACCCAAAAGATCTCTGACCCAAATGTTCCAAGAATAAAAAGTACAGAATTAATCTAAATATATTCATATCACACTAAAAAGCATCCATTTATCTGGGTTATAAAAGAAAAAAAAAAAAAAGGTCAGACGTGGTGGCTCACGCCTATAATCCCAGCGCCTTGGGAGGCCGAGGCAGGTGGATCATCTGAGGTCAGGAGTTCGAGACCAGCCTGGCCAACATGGTGAAACCCCATCTCTACTAGAAATATAAAAATTAGCCAGGTATAATGGCATGCACCTGTAATCCCAGCCATTTGGGAGGCTAAGGCAGGAGAATCACTTGAACCTGGGAGGTAGAAGTTGTAGTTAGCTATCACGCCACTGCACTCCAGCCTGGGCGACAGAGCAAGACTCTGTCTAAAAAAAAGAAAAAATAGAAAAAAGAAAGAAAAAAAACACACAAACCTGTTTTGTCTGCCAGTTTACGCTTCTGGGCTTTTGAAAGTTGTTCTTTCTTGTCTTTTTTCTTACTTGATGGGGCTGTATTACGAGTTTCAATTGAGATGATATTGCTTATCGATGTCTAAAAAAAAGAAATAATTCTCAGCCTCATGCCTTACAACCTGTTAAACGAAATATAGCTACATCCTGAAATGGGTTGATAATTTTTACACTTATGAATAAAAGAATCCTATATTACTATGATTTATTTTTTTAAATCAAGTGCCCTTAACACATTATTGGTTTCACTCTTTTAAAAGTTCACATCAAAGGACATAATATTAGTTCAATTGTTATAACCAAAATCCTGGGAAGGAAGATCTGATTATCAGCATTATGTTGAAGATCTGAGGTTCCAAAGTAGTTTTACAATTCAGTTAACTTGCTATTATTTGGAAATTTAATTAAAACCTTTCTTTTCTTTACAGAGCTGTTTCTCAGTGTGAATGTTTGGCAATTTACGCGTCTTCAGAAAAATCACGTGTACCTGCCTAGAGCATCCTGGTTCCCGAAAGAAAAATTTTAAGACATATGGGTTAATGCAGTCAGGGTATATGATAGCTAAAATTTAAAATGCTTCCTAGGTCTAAGCATTGCTGTAAACGTTTTCCATATATAACACATTTGATCCTCATCACAATCTTAGGAGGTAGATGCTATATAAGTCATTTTACAGATGAGGAACTGAGTATGAAAAGATTAAGAAACTTGCCCAAAGTCACAGAGTTGGTAAGTGGTGCAGTGATGTGAACCCAGGCGGTCTGGCCCAGAGTCCATGATCTTAGCTACCACCCTCTACTGCTCCTCCAGTTGCCTCTCAGGGTTCTGTGTCCTGTTGGGAATGTGAAAGCCAAAACCACTCAAACAGAAGACGTGCCTTGCTGCCAAAAGCTCACCACTTGGTTCACAAGACAAAACTAAATTAATGAACCAATGAAAGTCTTTTAGTGCATGACGTGGTACAAACGGGTCTCATACACAGATGCTTAAGGTCAGGAAAGAAGTATTTCCTAAAACTAGTCAGGAAATAACAATACAACATTTTTTCTATTCAATAAAGTCTCCATATGCTGCAACATCTACAAACTGAACTGTGGCAAGACTATTTACCACAAGACAAGCCTCATGGAGGAAGTAATTCCCTACTTACTTCAGCACTGCATCCCTTAGCTGTCTAAGCTTTACGAAGAGACGAGGCAAATATTAAAAACACGAGGTTCTACAGTATCTCAGTTATGGAGGGCATGAGACGTATTCTAGTCTTTGATAAAGGGTAAAAATCTAGAGAGTATAATATCATTTTCTAGGTTAAATAGAAGAAATGTGAAATTCATTGTTCTTATTTAACTCAGGTGTAACTCTCATTTTAACAAAAGCTCTTCTTCCAATTTTGAATATATATTAACTAGCACAAATTAATTACTACAGAGCAAAACCAAAACAACAAAAGAATCCAGCAAAAAAAAAAAAAAAAAAAAAAAAAAAGACATACTCACTGTGGAATTGATGGGATTGTGGTTCTCCATGAATTGGTCTTTATTGTCCTTGGCATATTCAAACAATGTATAGGTCATAGCGGTTCCAAGATTAGCTGCTACTGTGTCCTGTAGTTTGGTTAATATACTCTGCTTTACAGCTGATGATCTACAACGTACAACAAAAACACCTTTCTGAGAGAACAGTATAACAGAGAGTGAAATTAGAAGCAGTAAAAACAAAACACTACTCACATGTTGTTGTTAAAAAAAGCGTTCATAGATATAATTGGAGGTGTTTGGGGATATGTTTCTGTCCAGGAAATCTCTATTAAGAAGGCTTTGGGATCACCATTTTCACCTATCTGAAGAGAAGGGGAAATCTTAGGCTTGTAAAAAGTGATAAAAAAATAGAAAACTAAATTATAAGCTTCAGAAGGGTAAATTCTTTCCAATATTCACGCTCAGATCAAAAATGTAACATTTTGAAAAGTCCAGGGGTACAGGCTAGGACTGAGCAGGGGTGAAGGGAGTCTCATGACAGTCTGACTTTAATTTAGTCCTAGTGTGTCTTAACAGGTTCAGTTTATGCCCACGTCTTGTCCCTAACCAGCCTAACAGCTTTTCTAGTACCACGCCTACATCTCAGGTGTTTTCACCAGTTTTCTGAGGATGAAAATAAGACATAAACTTGTCCATGGGATATAGAAAGAGAATAGACAAAAATAATTCGCAAACTCAACATACCTCATCTTTGTCTGAAGAGACACAACTGCTAAATCCCAAGAGGGACAACCCCAAGAGATCAGAAAGTAAAATATAAAACTGAGAGAAAGAAGGAAAAGGCAAAGGATAAGGGAAAGGAATGCCTTCAGATGAATAACAATTTCTGAATAAAGACATCTTTTTTTTTTGCTCTGCCAACTTTTTATTTAAATAATTTTAATCGTAAATGAAAACTGAAATAGTATAATGAACACTCACTGACATTCACCTTATTCACCAAACACTTTCTGCACCATTTACTTTATCTTACCCCCTTTCCACCATAGAATCAACCCCTACTCTCCCAATGGGGTTTTTTCCCCCTTTGGTTTTTGCTAAAACATTTAAAAGAAATGAAATTTCCTCAATATTTCAGTAAAGCATCTTAACAAAATAACAATCTTCATAACCACAAAATCATTATCACACCCAAGAAATTAAACATTGGTACAAAAATACTACCTAATAGATAAACCATATTAAAAATGACCCTATCATATCTAAAGTATCCTTTAATATACTTTACCCCAACCCACAAATCCATAATCAATTGAGGGATCACGGATGGCATTGGGTTGTTATGCCTCTTTATTCTGCTTTAATTTAGAACAGTCCCCAGCCCTCTCCCTTGCTTTTTTTTTTTATACAGGGTCTCACTCTATTGCTCAGGCTGGCGTGCAGTGGCACGATCACAGCTCACAGCAACCTGGACCTACTGGGCTTAAGAAATCCTTCCACCTTGGGCTGGGCGCAGTGGCTCACACCTGTAATCCCAGCACTTTGGGAGGCTAAGGTGGGTGGATTACTTAAGGTCAGAAGTTCAAGACCAGCCTGGCCAACGTGGTGAAACCCAGTCTCTACTAAAAAATACAAAAATTAGTTGGGTGTGGTGGTACGCACCTAGGAAGGCTGAGGCAGGAGAATCACTTGAACCCAGGAGGCACAGGTTGCAGTGAGTCGAGATCATGCCACCGCACTCCAGCCTGGGTGACAGAGCAAGACTCTGGCAAAAGTAAAAAACTAAAATAAAAAAAGAAATTCTCCCACCTCAGCCACTATAGTAGCTGGAACTACAGGTATGTGCCCCATGCCAGGATAATTTCAAAAAACTTTCTGTAGAGACAAGGTCTCCCTATGTTGTCCAGGCTGGTCTCGAAATCCTGAGCTCAAGTGATCTTCCTGCCTCAACCTCCCAAAGTGCTGGGATTACAGGGAAGAGCCACTGCCAGGCTTCCTCTGTCTTTTAAGCCACCAAAAAGAATACAGTCTAATTTTCTTATATTGTATCCCCAGATCTGAACTGATAGTTTTCTCTGTTCAGATTCAAATTAAACATTTTTGGTAAGGAAACTACAGAGGTGATGTGGCATCTTCCCACAGTATCACATAAAGAGGCACACAAGATCTTCCAGAATCATCACTGGTGACACTAAGATTGACCACGTGGTTAAGGTGATCTCTAGATCTCTTCCACACAAACATTTTCACTTTGTAATTAAGGAATAATCTTGCTGGTTGAGGTGGCTCATGTCTGTAATCCCAGCTCTTTGGGAGGCCAAGGTCGGTGAATCACTTGAGGCCAGCAGTTGAGACCAGCCTGGGCAACACAGCAAGACCCTGTCTCTATAAAAAAATCATCATCATCTGTGGGGTAACACTGCAAAACTGTATGAATACCTTGTTTCTAGACAACCTTTCACCAAAAGGCTAAAACCTTTGAGTGAACAGTGCTTAAATGAATCAATTATCATACTGGTGGTTGCAAAATGGTGATTTTCTAGAATGATTCATGAATCAACATCTCATCCTTGCAGAGGGTTATGCTAATCTCCTCTGCGTTATTATTTTTTCTTTTTTTAAAAAAGTTTTTATTTATTTATTTATTTTGAGACAGAGTTTTCCCTCTTGTCGCGCAGGCTGGAGTGCAATGGCATGATCTCGGCTCACTGCAATCTCCACCTCTGGGGTTCAAGTGATTCTCCTGTCTCAGTCTCCCAAGTAGCTGGGATTACAGGTGCCCGCCACCACACCCAGCTAATTTTCTGTATTTTTGTAGAGACGGGGTTTCACCATGTTGGCCAGGCTGGTCTCGACCTCCTGACCTCAGGTGATCCACCCACCTTGGCCTCCCAAAGTGCTGAAATTACAGGAGTGAGCCACCGTACCCGGCCTATATTTTTTACTTTTTAAGAATAGAGACGGGGTCCCACTATGTTGGTCAGGCTGGTCTCGAGCTCCTGAGCTCAAATAATCCTCCTGCCTTGGCCTCTCAAAGTGCTGGGATTACAGGTGTGAGCCACCATGCCCAGCCTTGTCTGCATTATTTTTAATATATATGCTGCTTTTAAAAATACTTATTCTTAA
The DNA here is from genome assembly GCA_004027835.1 of Alouatta palliata. Lineage (NCBI taxonomy): Eukaryota > Metazoa > Chordata > Mammalia > Primates > Atelidae > Alouatta > Alouatta palliata. The sequence goes on from PVKV010003377.1 coordinate 114,436, forward strand.
ACAACAGCAGTATGATTTACAAAATTTTCACCCTAAATTATTACCTGATTTACCTTTATTTTCTGACCACTAATTTTTTATCCCTAACCCTTTACCCTCAACCACATTCTTACAAATATAAGGCAAGGCTCAGAAATAAGACCAAATAAATGTAGGGATCTACTGATACACCTCGATAGGATTACTTGCAATAATAGATGTCACAGGCTTATGTTTATGTTTCAAATATAGGTAGTTAAAAAGTGATAAAAGTTACCCACTTCAGGCAATCACTGTGTCCTTACTCATGGTGCATTTAGGAATAAGTTATCACATGCCTCACCCTATGCTGGGTACCGAAGATACAAAGAGAGAGGCAAGGCCATTCTTATCTTCAAGACATTCATCTAACTTATAAAACTGCAGTATGAATAACAGTTCAAGAGTAACAGAACAAAGTATGAAGAAATGGGGAATAGGTAACTCTGATTCAAAGTCGGGGCAGAAACAGGAGATGTGGCCCAAATATTAGTATGTCCCAGAGGAGGCCTGAGTGAGGCCTTAAAGGAGAAGCAGGGAGATAACGGACATGAGGTGGGGGAAAGATCAAACAATGTGCACAAAAGCACATACCAGATACAAACACATGGGGGAAAATGTAACCACCCATTACGTCCAAGGGATGTGAGTGGAGGGGACACATGGGGGAAAATGTCACAACCCATTATGTCCAAGGGATGTGAGTGGAGGCGAACGTTTGGAGAGACGGAAACAAACAGGAGGATTTAGTGTCAAGTGAAAAACTTTAGTCCTCATTTTATAGGCAAGAGGAATCCATGGAGAAACCTTTTTAAACAAGAGAATGGGATGACGACTTAAATGTTTCAGAGAGCCAAGTAGCACTGTTGGAGGATTAATGGTGGTGTACAAGGGCTAAAGACAGTACTTAACCAGGGAAGTCAACCAGGAGGCTACCAGACCATTCTGTGCAAGAACTGGGGTCTGACTTAGGACACAGGCAGAACTTTATCCCAGACCCTCTGCCTATCAATGCCCTGTCTCCTCATCTCATGTCTCATTCTTCTTAAATCCATCCTATGAGTCACGTCAGTGTCCATCTTACAGTACATAAAAATGTCCTTGAGCATTCTGCATACCATGCTCTACATCACTGCCATTGTGAATAGAAAAGAGACATTTAGGAAAGGATAAGGACATTCTCAGCCTTCCATTTGCTAAGGAGAGAGTAGCAACTGGATTCAAACAGAAGGGCCTAGGACTTAGCTCCACTGTTAACTTTGGACATTTGAGGTCCCCTAGTTATTATATACTTGGAGATGGTGTAAAGACTGTTAAGCCTGAAAAGGATTTGAGAACAGAAAATAAGTTTCTGGTAGTTACTTGCTTCAGATGCTTTCAGGGAGGAGAGCATTCGAAGCAGTAACTACCTGAAACTTATTTTCTGCGATGGTTATGCATCAATCATGCAAAAGGATCATTTCTCATACAGTTTAAACTGTGACACTGTTAATAACTACTGAAAATCTTTTACAAAAAAACTTTCCCATTCCGTTACTTCTAATTATTTGTGGTTTTGTTTTTTTCTTTTTTTTTGAGGTGGAGTCTCGCTCTGTAGCCCAGGCTGGAGTGCAGTGGTGCCACCTCGGCTCACTGCAATCTCCGCCACCCAAGTTCAAGCAATTGTCCTGCTTCAGTCTCCCGTGTAGCTGGGATTACACACGTGTACCACTATGCCTGGCTAATTTTTGTATTTTTAATAGAGACATGTCTATTTTAATAGACACCATGTTGGCCAGGCTGGTCTTGAACTCCTGACCTCAGGTGATCTGCCTGCCTTGGCCTCTCAAAGTTCTGGGATTATAGGTGTGGGCTGCCGTGCCTGGCCTACTTACAATCATTCCAATAAAAGGTTTACATGACTTATTTACAAAATAAAATACTGTTACTATTTTATGTTAAAGATAGGATCATATAATTTTTAAGGTTTTTTTCCATTTCTAATGTCTTATGATTCTGGTACAATACAAACGAGTTTATCCTGGGTTTTTTTTTTTTTTTTTTGAGACGGAGTCTCCCTCTGATGCTCAGGCTGGAGGGCAGTGGCATAATCTCAGCTCACTGCAACCTCTGTCCCTCAGGCTCAAGCGATTCTCCTGCCTCAGCCTCCCGAGTAGCTGGGGCTACAGGCTCGCATAACCACGCCCAGCTAATTTTTGTATTTTTAGTAGAGACAGGGTTTCACCATATTGGTCAGGCTGCTCTTGAACTCCTGACCTCATGATCCACCTGCCTTGGCCTCCCAAAATGCTCGGATTATAGGTGTGAGCCACCACGCCCGGCCCTATCCTGGTTTTTTAAAAGTTTCTAAATTAAGTTTTCAGATGTTAAAAATGACTGATATAGGGTGAGGTTTCCATTTAAATGCTACAGAAAATACAGACATAATAAATTGAAACAAGTTTAAAAAATAAAATAAGCATTTTGAGCCACTTTTAGTCTTTTACAGCAAAGCTGTAAGTGCTCTTATTCATGCCATGTCTTACCCTATATTGAAAAGAAACTGGACTTAATTCCCGGAAACTTTCATCTCCTTCATAAATAGAGCGTAATGCTTCTAGTTCCATCTGAAATAAAAGAATTGAATAAGTTTTGTTTAGTGGTATAAATGAATTAGAAATAGAAGGTCTTTACTTTCTCATTCAAACCCACTCAACTGTGCAAAACATGACTAACTTACACAAGCTTAGATACTTACCATACACATGCATGCGGCACACATGGCAATATTACTACCAATGATACTTTAAAACTCTGTCAGGCACTGATAAGCATTGTACAATGTATTATTGCACTGACTTCTCAAATCATCCCTGTCAAGGGGTCCTATTATTTTCTACTTCCTACTGGGAGGCAAGAAGTCTCAGTTTAAGCCACTGCAGAGCAATTGCTCTTGGCGCTCTGCTAAAGAGGAACCTGGGTGTAAAGAGCATTAAACCTGGAGATAAGAACTATAAAAAACAATACTTTCCTATTATTTACATCCATTCCTTTCATTTGTAATCCTTCCCATAGAGTGATACAAAGGTTTAAAAAACATCTAAAGGCGAGAAAAATAACTTTAAGAAAAAGGTTGACAAGTATCTACCCAGGATGAGATCAAGGACTGTCAGAGAAAATGTAACTAGTAATCCTTGCTTGGACATCGTTCTTAGAACATTCTGGTATTACAACCAGGAAGTTCATCACTGTGATCACTGATGAGTATCTGAGAAAAGAAGAAAGACTGCACTTGGGTCCACGTTTGAGTTTTCAGGAATTCTACAAACTAAAGATGGTGAAAGTGGGCTTCATTTACGGTCAAAATTTTAGAATAGAAATTACTGGCTGCGTGTACGTGATGGCTCACGCCTGTAATCCACTGCGCGTGCGTGGTAGCTCACGCCTGTAATCCACTGCGCGTGCGTGGTGGCTCACGCTTCTAATCCACTGCTCGTGCGTGGTGGCTCACGCCTGTAATCCGCTGCTCGTGCGTGGTGGCTCACGCCTGTAATCCGCTGCTCGTGCGTGGTGGCTCACGCGTCTAATCCACTGCTCGTGCGTGGTGGCTCATGCCTGTAATCCCAGCACTTTGAGAGGCTGAGGCAGGCGGATCACCTGAGGCTAGGAATTCGAGATCAACCTGGTCAACAGGGTGAAACCCCATCTCTACTAAAAATACAAAAATTAGCCAGGCGTGGAGATGTGCACCTGTAATCCCAGCTAAGCTGGAGGTTGAGGCAAGAGAATCGCTTGAACCTGGGAAGTGGAGGTTGCAGTGAGCCGAGATTGCACCACTGTGCTCCAGCCTGGGCTACAGAGCAAGACTCCACCTCGACAACAACAACAGCAAGAAGAAATTATTAGAGAAACAGTGTGTGAGGAACTGGGAGAGTAAGGAATAGTCCCCAAGACCTAGGAAGCATATGGAAAACAGGAAATACCCTTCTTAGAAAGGGAAACTTGATTGGCACAATGAAGAAAGGCATAAAACACAGACTATATTGATTTCAGCAAGGCTCCACAAGTTTCCCTTGCTACCTTTACAGTAAAAAAATACAGAAATTCAAGCCAGATTCAAGAAATAACTAAGATTAGACTGGAACAAACAACCTTACTCAAAATATAGTATTACTCCTTCTGTCCCTAATCCTTTGCTATATTTTAATTAATGATTTAGACAGGAACAAAAATAGAAGGCAAGTTTATTAAATTTGTGGATGATAATTTGTTGGGATAATGAATAATGCTGATGGCAGAATAAGAATCCAAAAAGTCTTTGAAAAGCAAGCTAATGATGAAATTTAGCAGGGTAAGTAGAATTTGTATTAATACTTAGATATCTAAATATAAAAGTTGAGGATGAAAGACAAGGCCGGGCGTGGTGGCTCACGCCTGTAATTCCAGCACTTTGGGAGGCCAAGGCAGGCAGATCACCTGAGGTCGGGAGTTTAAGACCAGCCTAGTTCAAGACTAGCCTGACCAATATGGAGAAACCCCATCTCTACTAAAAATACAAAAAATTAGCCAGGCGTGGTGGTGTGCGCCTGTAATCCCAGCTACTTGGGAGGCTGAGGCAGAAGAATCGCTTGCACCTGGGAGGCAGAGGTTGCGGTGAGCCGAGATCGCGCCATGGCACTCCAGCTTGGGCAACAAGAGCGAAACTCTGTCTCAAAAAAAAAAAAGATGAAAGACAAACTGCTTTGTATAAAGCACTTAAAAGGTTTTAGTTGACAGTAAATTTAACTAGACAAAACAGTATGATGCCTCAACTCTGAAACAGGACATTAAAAAAAACAAATCTGTCCACAGACACGTGATTCCAGGACAGTGAAGAAATTAAAGAATGGATGTATGAAGAAAAGCTAAAAAGAATCATTTTATCTGAGAAGAGGTCTGAGAAACTTGGTAGGAAACTATCTTCAAAGATCAGAACATCAGTCATCTGAAAAAAGAATGAAATTTTCTTGTTAAAGTGGAGATTCCTGGGCCCACCACAGAAATTTTGATGCAGTAGGTCTGGGGGTGGAGTGCAGGCATCAGTTTTCTAGCAACCATCTTAATGGTTCTAAGGTGGTGGACTATGGTCAAATTCTGAGAAACATTATATTGTACGTTCTTTGCTTTGCAGGGAGACAATGCATTAATAAATGCATTGATTTAGAAATTCACCTGGCAAGAATATTTTAGAAGAGATTCAGGTATCAACTAGCTAGCTTGTTGGACTTTGGGTCCTTTAAAGGTTAACTTCCAATCCAGAGATTCTATTACATTTATCACGTAAAAATGATTAAGCTTCGGGGCCAGGCGCTGTGGCTCCTGTCTGTAATCCCGGCACTTCAGATGGCCGAGGCGGGCAGATCACCTGAGGCCAGGAGTTCGAGACCAGCCTGGCCAACATGGTGGAACCTCGTTTCTATTAAAAATACAAAAAATTAGCCGGGCATGGTAGCATACGCCTGTAAGTCTGTAATGCCGCTACTCGGGAGGCTGAGGCAGGAGAATTGCTTGAACTTAGGTTGGCTGAGATCACGCCACTGTACTCCAGCTTGGGCAACAAGAGCGAAACTCCATCTCAAAGAAAAAAAAGTGAAGCAATATATTCTAACAGTGAACTACTACTTATCTACCACCCAAGTCCCTATTCTACCACGTACTTACTGTGCAGCCTTGGGCTACTACTTTACCTTTGTGGACTTCTCCTCATCTCCCCACCTATCAAAGTTAGAAGGTTCCCCTACAGATGGCCTGTGGCACCCGCCGAACTTTAATGTTACATGATTCAATGTCAAAATGGCAACTCACAAGGAAATATCTGAGCATAAACCATAAATTCAGGTGGTACATGAATGCTCAGAACAGATAAGTAAATGATTTCACCAAACAATATGGACAGAACCCAGAGGCACCACTAGTGTCACTTTCTTCCATCAGAATGTAACTAACAGCTCTCTACTAGCCAAGAGATTTAAAGGTGACCAGACTAAAATTTAGAGGTGATCAGCAAAACTCAGTAAACAGGCACTAAATACGTGGGATTCAAGGAGAGCCAAGAGCACTGGGTCGTGCACCAAGGACGCTCATCCCTGTTATTAAGGAAACCCGGGGAGACTCCCGGGTTTGCAAAAATGAAAAATGAGGGTGGAACAGAGGCGGACTTCTGCCCATTCACGCGCGGTTGGGCGAGATGCCGGTGAACTCGGGGCACCCCTGCCGGCTCCGAGGGCGCAGTGCACGTGCCGGGCCGCTCGTCCGGGCACCAGGTCTCACGAGGGCCCGGGGCTCCGCGCCGCGCCCGCGCGGGGAGAGGGCCCTGAGCCGGGGAGCTCACCTCCTGGTCCTCGTTGGCACTCATCGCGCCGGTCGCGGGGCGCCTCCTGAGCAGAAGGCGTCCGCAACAACGAAGAGAAAGCGAGGGCAGCGGCCCCGAGGCCCGGCGTCCGCCCTTGGCGCCTCGGCTGCGTGGGGAGCACAGCCTTGGCACTGGCAGACGCCAATCGGGCGCGCCCCGGGCCTCGGCAGCGCCCAGCTGCTGGCGGTGGGCTGTGGGCGCGGAACCCGAGCCGTGGCAGGTGGGGCCTGGGAAGTGCAGCGTCTTCCCGACGCCTGGAGGAGGATCGCGTCAAGTTCCGGGACAGCGATTGGTGTCGAGAGCTGTCACTCAGGCCCAGAAAGTGCTTCCTGTGCCGGGAGAGGTGGGTACAGGGAAGTCCAGCCTGCTGGAGCTGGCCTTGGGGCTGCGGCGGTGGGGACGGGCCCCGGCGTTCTGTGACAGCCTCCCGCCTCCCCTCGTCCTGTCCCGGCCGGCGGCGACCGGCCTCAGCTGCAGCGGGCCCGGGGCGTGGGGCCTTGGTGAGTCTGGGCCCGGAGACCCGCGGGGCCAGGCGGGACCGCCGAGGAAGAGAGCTAGCTCTTAACAATGCTGGTTTGGGGGCCTGCGTTTTGCTGTTGCATCGACGGGTGCAATCCTGGCGCTTCTGTTTCAGACCCGGGGAAAGACGCACCCATTTCTAGGACCTCCCAGGCTTAACGCAGGGGAGTAAGAGGAGGAAGATAGCTGCCTTTAGGGACTGCAAGGTTATTTCTCTACCTTTCCTCTCTGGAACTACCAGAGCAGGTACTGCCACTACGGGGACGGTGTTTTTCCTAGGTTGGGTTGTTACTTCTCATCTTTAACATCGAAACACCCCGTTTTGTATTTGGACGTGTCTGAATCCCATTCTTAGTAGTCTTGTGTCCTGCACCCTGAACTTCAGTTCCTTAAAAAAAAAAAAAATAGTAACCACATTAGGTTTGGGGCTTTCTTTAGCTGCCACTTTGATTGGGTCACCTTGCTTTCCACGCTAGTTTCCAGTTTATTTCCCTTGCACTACTTGATCTCCCATCCATTATTCCGTTTGTGTAGCTGCGCTTCCTTTCTTGTATCGTTTCCTTGGTTGCTCCATTGGCTTCTTCCAGGATACCTGAAATTTCTCCTTCCAGGCTGTCATTGAGATCCATTCAGTCTGCGCCTGTGCGTTGTCGGTGTTCTTGTTCTCATTCCTTTGCTGCAGAATTAAGCACGACCATTTCAAGTGAGAACATAGCAAGGATTTCCAATACAGTTTTCGTGCAGTCATTTTGGGACAGATTTTCCGTAATTTAGATCTCTGCTGTCCAGTTCTGTAGCCAGCAGCTACATCAAGCATTTGAAAAAGGCTAGTTTGAATTGAGATGTGCTGTGAGCGTAAAATACACACCAGATTTTGAAGACCTAGTATAAAAGAAGGTAAAATATGTCATTGATAACTTTATTAGTGTCAGTATGATAATATTTTGGACATACTGTACTGGGTTAAATAGAATATTAAAATGAATTCCACTTTTTACTTTTTAATATGACTACTAGAAAATTTTAATTTATTTATGTGGCTCGTAGATCCATTGTATGACACAGTCATTTATAGTTCCTCTTATTTCAACTCCATATTCAAAGACCACAGCTAATGTCTTTTGGGCCTCTGGAGTTCTTACAGGAAATGGCCTCTAGTCTAGACTCTTTCATATTAAGCAAAGGTACCTGTATTGCATTTTGGTCACCTCTTTTTTTCTTCTTTGAGATGGAGTCTTGCTCTGTCTCCTAGGCTGGAATGCAGAGGTTCCATCTTGGCTCACTGCAACCTCCGCCTCCCGGGTTCAAGGGATTCTCCTGCCTCAGCCTCCCAGGTAGCTGGGACTGCAAGTGCGTGCCACCGTGCCCGGCTAATTTTTGTATTTTTAGTAGAAATGGGGTTTCACTTACTGATCAGACTGATCTCGAACTCCTGACCTCCTGATCTGCTTGCCGCAGCCTCCCAAAGTGCTGGCATAACAGATGTGAGCTACTGAGCCTGGACTGGCCACCTCTTTTTAATTTTCACTCCCAAATGACCCATAACTAGACTGTTTCTGTCTCTGAACATGCAATCCTTTGTCCTCATAACTTAATCCTGTCCTAAAAATATTTAAACAATTCTAAAACTATCCGTTGTAGACATTTCTGGCAAGGTTTGTAAACCATTTATTCAATACCTGTTGTTCTTTCAGTACTTAAACATGAGAAACTTAATAGTCTTTCCTAAATTAACCGTTCAGTTAAAAATATTCCATGTTTTGGAATCAAGTATTAGCCTAAGTGTGCCTCACTTTTCACAAAGATTATATTCGACTTCTCTATAATATACCGGTGTAGATTACCTTTTAAAAGAGCCTCATGACATACTCTTTTTCAAATAAGATTATATTAAAAATATAGTGATAATTTTGTTTGGAATAACTTTTTGCGTGTGTGTGTGTGTGTGTGTGCGACACGATCTTGCTCTGTCACCCAGGCTGGAGTGCAGTGGCACAATCATAGTTCACTAATTTTAAACACCTAGACTCAAGTGATCCTCCCATCTCAGCCTCTCAAGTGGCTGGGACTGCAAGTGCACACCACCATGCCCAGCTGTTTCCTCTTTTATTTCTTTTAGAAACAGGATCTCACTGTGGTGTCCAGGCTGGTCTCTAACTCCTGGCCTCAACAATCCTCTGGTCTCATCCTCCCACAGTGCTGGGATTATAGGCATGAGCCACTTGTGCCTGACCTGAATTCTCTGTAATGTACTGGTGTAGATTACCTTTCAAAAGAACCTTGTTACAGGCCGGGTGCGGTGGCTCAAGCCTGTAATCCCAGCACTTTGGGAGGCTGAGGTGGGCGGATCATGAGGTCAAGAGATTGAGACCATCCTGGCCAACATGGTGAAATCCCGTCTCTACTAAAAATACAAAAATTAGCTGGGCATGGTGGCATGCGCCTGTAGTCCCAGCTACTCGGGAGGCTGAGGCAGGAGAATTGCTTGAACCTGGGAGGCGGAGGTTGCAGTGAGCCGAGATTGTGCCACTGCACTCCAGCCGGGTACCTGGCGACAGAGTGAGACTCTGTCTCAAAAAAAAAAAAAAAAAAGAACCTTGTTACATCCTTTTGCAAATACGATTATATTAGAAGTATAATGACAATCTTGTTTGGGATAAGCACAGTTTTATAGACTTGCTTTTATAAAGTCAGAGCATACTTTAGGTTTATTATGGACTGATTCTTAGCTAAAGAATGCAGTGGAAACATATCTTCTGAGAGCTTTCCGTTCATTGTTAGTTTTTCCCTTACAGATTTTCCTTTAATTAGTAAATTTTATATTGTGTGATATGAGACAACATAGCTACTATTTAGATAATGAAATAAATTAAAGCCTATTATTTTAAGAATATCCTAGATTTCAGAAATTCAATATTAGCAATTATAGAGAAATTAGAGGAAGTTTCATTATATGTAAGTCAGTTTTTTTCTTTTATATATTTTTTTGACCAGAAAAAGCTATTTTAATTTTCTATTTAAACATTCTTCCGAAAGCATTATTTTATCCCATATCTCACTGAATTGTAAGAAATAACATTAGTATTAGAAAAACTAGGAAAAAAGATAAATCGTGACAATTAAACTTACATGAAAAATGCAAATTACAACAAAGGACTAAGAACTTTATACATTTAAATATGAGATTATAATTTGAAAACCGTGCATCTCAAAGCAAACTTTATTGTTCAGTTATTCTTAATGACAGTGTTTTATGACTAATACAGTGATTTTTCAAGAAGGAAACCCATTTACAAATATTTTTATTTTAAAAATAAGCCTCTGTTCAAGCTCTAATCATATTTCTTTTATTTTGATTAGGGAAGAAAATACTGTTTCTGATGGCATGAAATGCAAAATTTTTAGTTTTTTAATCTCACTAATTTTAAGAACTATTCATGAGAAATTGATTAAGGACATTAAGTGCACAACAGTAATTACTGGTCAGCTATTGGTATTGTGTTTCTTAGTTCTCCCAAGGAAAACTTTTAAATTGAATCTTCAGCAGAATGATTCCTAAATATACTTTGTAAGCAAAACAAAGCTTTTTTTGTTTACATAGGCTTTTGGATTTTACTATTCCTAATTTTATTCTGAAACTCAATTTTACCCAGACCATAATTACTGTATTAACTTTGTAATGCACAGTTGTATGCAATTCAGCAAAACAGTAGTATACCAACAGGCTCTATTCACGCAGAGCCTAGGAAAAATAGGATTGGTCACACCCATTTAAAAACAAATCTATTCCACACTATTTGCCAATGTGTAGTCTTAGTCTAACTTCTGACAGTGAAGTAGATGGAGATATATCTATATATGTCTTCTTGATTTTCAAAAGTAGCCAAAGGGAGTTCTTCACAGCTTAGCTTTGCCTGGATGAAGCTGAAGATTTTGTAACGCCGTAGCCCGACCCACGTTGCCAGTGATTTTCAATTCGCCTTGAAAGAAGGCCGACTGAGGATTCACTTTACCAGTCATGAAAGCCAGTAAGTCTGCGTCAGCCACTGTGATTGTGCAGTCAGCGTCCGAGCTGGGAAGCACTGATCCTTTGCCATTCTTCACATCCACCACCCCGGCGGCCTCTTTACCCCCAGGGCCATCTTTCACCTTGAAGGCAAAAATACCACCGATTTTCTTCACCAACTGTTCCCCTTCCTCTTCAAGTTTCTTCTCAATCTCCTTAAAGACAAGATTTGCCTTCAGTCCATCACTTGCAGAGCTGGTAGGAGCAGCTTCAATTTGATGAGTTCTGAAAGAAATGGCGGCTTCGGGAAAACGCATCTATCTTGTGGAGTGTTCCGACCACAGCTCCTCCAAGGCCTCAGTGATGCTACAGAGCCACCTTTGCACCAGGAACTTGCCTCTTTCCCTTTATTTTTATTTCAATATATTTTTCTTTTATAGTTGAAATAGATCATGTAGGTCTGTTTTAATTTTATCACCCTCCTGCTTTCTTGGTCTGCTAATTTCAAAGTTCTGTGTACATTTTGAGACATCACTGAAAATACTGATTTGTCTTAAAGTTGACTTCAGGCTGGGCGCGGTGGCTCACGCCTGTAATCCTAGCACTTTGAGAGGCCGAGGTGGGTGGATCACCTGAGGTCAGGAGTTCAAGACCAGCCTGGCCAACATGGTGAAACCCCATCTTTAAAAAAAAAAAAAAAAAAGTTGACTTCATTTTTAACATTAAAGTTTTTTTTTAAATGTCATATAGTTACTACATTTTCATAGGTCCAATTCAGGAATTAAAGTTTTGTCTGGCTGGGCGCGGTGGCTCACACCTGTAATCCCAGCACTTTCGGAGGCCAAAGTGGGCGGATCATGGGGTCAGGAGATCAAGACATTCTGGCCAACAAGGTGAAACCCGTCTCTACTAAAAATACAAAAAGATTAGTCCGGCGCAGTGGCACCCGCCTGTAGTCCCAGCTACTCAGAGGCGGAGGCAGGGGAGTCATTTGAACTCGGGCGGTGGACGATGCCATGAGCTGAGATCGTGCCACTGCACTACAGCCTGGGACAGCGCAAGACTCTGTCTCAAAAAAAAAAAAAGGTTTTCCCTTTTTCTCTGTTCTGTTTGTTTGACAATTTGCAGACACTGAAAGCCTTTTTATAATGATTATTTTATTTTTTTTTTGAGACAGAGGCTCACTCTGTTGCCTAGACTGGAGTGTAGTGGCGTGATCTCAGCTCACTGCAGCCTCAGCCTCCTGGGTTCAAGTGATTCTCATGTCTCAGCCTCAGAGTAGCTGGAGTTACAGGCATGTGCCGCCATTCCCAGCTAATTTTTTTGTATTTTTAGTCAAGATGAGGTTTTATTTGTTGGCTAGGCTGGTCTCAAACTCCTGGCCTCCAGTGATCCACCTGCCTCAGCCTTCCAAAGCGTTGGGATTACACACATGAGCCACCACACCTGGTTTTGTAATGATTTGTTTTTTGTAATGATTTTTAAATGGAGACTCATATATTAGAAATGAATATGAGTTTTTAAAAATGAATTATGAGTGTATTAACGTTTGTATTTCAGGTTTTTTGTGACATCGTAAACATGAGCCCCACACAGTGGGACTTCCCTGTGGAATTATGTTGCCGGCCTATGGCCTTTGTTACTCTTACCGGCCTGGATGTAGTTTATAATGCAGTCCATCGAGCTGTCTGGGATGCCTTCTGTGCCAATCGGAGAGCTGATCGGGTACCGATCTCTTTCAAGGTGCTCCCAGGTGACCACGAGTATCCCAAATGTAGACCCAAGGTAATGGCACCGTGATGGGATGTGTTCTTTGCCTCTCTCTGTGTGCGAATGAATGTGTGTGTGTCTTTTTTGTTTGACAGTGGTTACAGTGGTGCATAAAGAAAGCCTTAGGCATTTTCATGTAATACACTGCATATGTGTTTAATAATAGTTCTTTTTTTTTTTAAACTCCAGAGGAATAATAACTTTATAAAGCTTTGTATCTTATGAGCCTAGGTTTCCCCTTTTTTGTTTGTAAGGAAAAACCTCAAGTCTCCATATTTTTAACATAGTCCACACACTAAAAGGAAGGTCTTGCATTCCCCACCATCATTACTAATGTCATTGTAGAATCCCATGGTCTGTGCAGTTTGGTTCAGTTTCACAGATTTTTTGAGTACTTGCTTTGTGATAGGTACCTGGAACCGTGCAACAAGCTGGTGATACGAATTGAAGTAAGACAGGTTCCCTATTCTTGAGGAGTTATACATAAGCTAAGGCAGTTTATTCATTGTGGAATAAAGAAAGGTTTTAAGTTCAAAACTGACTTTTAAGGCGAACAACATAGTGGACACTCCTTTACCTTAGACAATAATTATTATCATGATGAATGGCATCATTAATAGCGAATACAGTTTCGAAAAAGCAGTAGTTTACTGTTTTAAGCAGTTTATGCATATTGGTTGATTTGTTATTTCTCATAATCTTATGAGGTTGGTTTGAAAGTTAGGTGATAAAACCCTTTTACTTCTGACCCATATCTTTTTTTTTCTTTTGTCATAGAGCAGTGTCTCTGACACATTAGTCTCTGGATGAAATGTGTCATCATAACCTCGGGTATTTATTAAAAATGTAGATTGCAGGCCTCCCCAGTTGGTCTCTGAGAATGTAGGACTTGGTCACCAGCTGATTATTTTGTGTATATGTATTTGAGAACCACATACAGGAGACACCGTTTCATATACCCAGCCCTAGAAACTGCGCTGTCTGAAGTTGTGCAAGTAATAGCACCCCAGCCCTGGGGTGCGATTATTTTTCTTTCTTTCTTTCTTTTTTTTTTTTTTGAGATGGAGTCTCGCTCCGTCACCCAGGCTGGAGTGCAATGGCATGCGGCTCACTGGAACCTCTGCCTCTGGGGTTTAAGTAATTCTCGTGCCTCAGTCTCCCAAGTAGCTGGGATTACAGATGCCCACTACCACACCCGGCTAACTTGTATTTTAGCAGAGATGGGGTTTCACTCTGTTGGCCAGGCTGGTCTCGAACTTCGGCCTGATGATTTTTTTTTTGTCATGTTTGTGTCAGGAAGGCAGGGCCCCAGACCACAAGCCCCTTTTTCTCCTTTCTCAGTGCTCGAATTCGGGCTACTTTTCATTTCTCTATTCCCATCTCATGGCTGAATCCCGTGTTATTTTGTGTCAGGCTTCCTTATTGACCTCATCTTCCCTTACTGGAGGTAGACACTTCAGCAACAGGAAGTGGAGTAGTCTGAGTCAGCGCAGGTGATTTGGAAGGAATGTGAGGTTTCCACTGCGTTCTTCAGGGCCGACACTCAAATCTACAGCGTCCCTTCCCACTCTGCGGCACTTAGTGCTCAGACCCAAGCGGCTGCTGTTAGGCTTCTGTGTTTAAGAACTGCTCTCTGCTTTTTACTTCATCCACAAGTGAGGTGAAATGCCATCACGGCAGTATGTCTTTGAAATAAAGCCATATTGGATTCTAGATAATATTTTATTTTAAAAGTTTTATAAAAACAGAAGCTAGAATGATTAAGTAGAATTTACCTGGAAATGGGCTACTTTTTTTTTTTAAACAAAGTATTTGAGACCCTTGACATCATTAGACATGAGTCATCATTTTATGCATTTAGTTATGAGGCTGATAGAAACTCTTTGGTTTTAGTCATTCTTTAAATGGGAAGTATAGCTTCTCTAGGATTGAGATTCCACCTTCAACACTTACTAATTCTTACTGAATCTGTAAGCCTGAGTTTCCTAATCAAAAATGGGAGGTGTGTGTATTGAATGAGAGTAATGCACATAAAGTGCCTGGCATTCGGTAACAGGTGGTTTCTGCTGCTGTCAGGTAACTTTTCAACTTTTGCCAATGTTTGCAGAGAACTTCTTATGAGTGGTACATTCCTAAAGGGATTTTAAAGACTGGCTGGATGAATAAGCATCTGAACCTGGTGCCAGCCCTGGTGGTTGTATTCTATGAACTGGACTGGGATGAGCCTCAGTGGAAAGAAAAGCAGTCTGAGTGTGCCACCAGAGTGGAAATAGTCAGGTATGATCTTCTCTGTCAGGGTGGCTTGGCTGTCAGTTTGCACATGCGTGTTATTCACTAACATTTCTTGAAGGCAACAGAGTACTGTTCAGACTGCAGTGGTCACTTTGGGGATTGACCTCCAGTGAATCTTGTTCGCTTCCTCACAGGTAGCATAATTATTGACTGTATATAATGCTGAGTATGTGAAGAAATTTAGAAGACTAATTGGTCTGAATTTCCAGATGTTTTTCTTGCATTTATTATCTTTTTTGGAGACAGTAATACACTGTTTAGTCTTTGAAAACACTTTGCTTTATCACTATTTAAATTTCAAATAATTAATTCTTTTGGATGACTGCTTTGCAATGTATTACTATAAAGAATTAAGTTGCATTGTAACTTTTACATAAAAGTATATATTAATCTTTTGCTTTTAAGGCAGATTTTTAAGATTAGAAGATGTGAGATCATACTTTTAGAATTCAAATCGTTGTGGCATATATGTGCATTGTGGCATATATGTACAGGCAAAGATTTCCTCTGATCTTGGTTTTTTTAGTTGAAATTTATCTTCAGTTGTATTACCAAGGTTGTATTTTATGTGAAGTCATGAATACATTTTTTTAAGTTAAAATAATTAATTTTATTCTTGCTCTTTCATTGCAGGCAAAGTTTACAAGGAAGGAATACAAAAGTTGCAGTGGTTCTGATTCAGAAGAAAACCCCTTTGCCCCCAGGTATCAAAAGTCTAATTAATTAATTAATTGTTTTATACCTCCAATTTTTATTGGATTACACCTGTAATCCGGGCACTTTGGGGGGCCGAGGTGGGCAGATCACCTGAGGTCAGGAGTTCGAGACCAGCCTGGGCAACATGGTGAAACCCGGTCTCTACTAAAAATAAAAAAGTAGCTGGGTGTGGTGGCATGTGCCTATAGTCCCAGCTACTCGGGAGGCTGAGGCAGAAGAATCCCTTGAATCCAGGAGGCGGAGGTTGCAGTGAACCAAGATTTTGCCAGTGTGCTCTAGCCTGGTTGACAAAATGAGACTCTGTCTCAGATAAATAAATAAATAAATAAATAAATAAATAAATAAATAAATGGCTCCAATGACACATGAATAAATAAATGCTCATTGTAAAAAAATTAAAGATAGTAAAAAATGCAGATCTTGAGTCCTGTTCCCCTAGTTCCACTTGCCTTCTTATGTAGGCGATACGGGAAGGGATGTTTAATTCACAAAATGATTAATTTGCTTGAATTTTTTTACAAGAATACAGTTTTTTTGGCTTCCAAAGCTTTCCAAAAAGATTGTAATTTACTTATCTAAGATCTATTTGAAACTGTATTCCTTATATGAAATTTTTTTTATTAATTTTCTATCGGACAAAGAAAAGGGCTATAGGATTTGTGGTTTCCTCTAGAAAAATGTCTTAGTTTCAAATTCTTACTTCCACTTTCCCATACGTTTTAGGCCAAAATATATTTTTGTTTCTGTGTTGAGACTTACAGCATTCAAAATGATTTTGGAGACTTCTTTCAAATTGAAAGAAGTCTTGAATTATTCTTGAATATTGATTGAATTATTGAATTATTCTTGAATTATTGCTTCCATTTTTAGTTATGCTTTTTGAAATAGTTATGTGCTATGTCTGTTGGCATTACTTGGCTACCTATCCTGGCTCAGTAGGAAATTCCACAGTGTTTTCCTAAAAGGCATGTACTGTGTACCTTCTAAGAACCACACACAGCTCTCAAGGAGCCCCTGAGTCCCGTTGGTGTGATGAAAAGTTGTATGGGTTTTTATTCCTAATTACATTTTTTCAGACTTAGGAAGCTACGTTAGTTATTTTATTTCTCTTTGCATCTTCGTGGGGATTATCAACAGGAGAAGATGTCATTGCTTCAGAAAGGGCTGCAGCTTTATGTAACGCATGTGAACTCTCGGGAAAGTCTTTGTTCGTGCTGCCGCACACGGACCACCTTGTGGGTTATATAATAAGGTAAGCACAGGTCTTTTAAGGCTTTGTTTCTTATATTATTAAGAATTGAGAAATTGGTAGCGTAGACCCTTTTTTTTTTAATCATGTTCATTAAAAACAACAATGTAAAATAATGATGTAAAAATAAAAGTCTCCTTTGTCAAATTCTTAACCTTCTCCAATTCCCTGAGGTAACCAATATCAACAGTTTCTCAAGTTTCCTTCCAAAAAACATCTTTTCGTATAGGAACAGATATATGTATTTCTTTATAGTATACACACCACACCCACAAACACAAAAACGTAAATGTGCTCATGTGGTACACAGTGGTCTTCCACTTAACATCACTCATTAACACGCTTCTACACATGCATCTAGGTCAACTTTACTTAAAGGAAAAAAGTTTATATGTCTTTCCATTGTACTTTGCAGTAATTACCTCATGTCCTTGAGTGACATGTGTGTCCTTTTTTATGAGTGTCTCCATCCCATTCTGGCCTCTTTTTGCTTCATTCTTGATATGTTGATGTATCTATGTAAGTAATTTTTTGGGAAGGTCTGAGCTCTGTCATACCTTAAATACCTTTATAAAGCCTTTGTGTGTAAAGGGAAGATTACCTGGAGACACAACATTACCTCAAAAACTATGTGGCCATTATTCACTGTTTCGTAGCGTTTATTGTTACGAAGAAGTTCCGTAGTAATACGTTTTATGCTAGGATGTGTTTAGATATGAATATTTTCATTGAGTTTCACTGGAAAATGGTTTTCCTTTTCATTCTGCATAAGTGTTCTTTAACTCATGGGCAGTTTTATTTATTTTTTATTATTGCTTGTCTTGCATTTGTTTCTTTCTCAGAAGCAAACCTCTGAAAGTGATCCGCTGCAGGAGGTTACCTGGCCTTCTCACCTGTGTATAAATGACTAGGCTTCTAGCAAAGAAGCATACATTTAGCAGAGAACATGCAAAGGAATAGGATCAAATGAAACGATGAATTGCAAAGAAACTTAACTGCAATTAGCAAAAGAACTCTTCAGACTAACAGTAGAATTCACACCACAGAAAATCAAATCAGTGGTGCCAAGGATAACATTGAGATAATTGCTTGGAATTCAGAGGAAAAGAATAAATGAGTTTTGTTTCTTAAATGCAAACATATAACCAGTAGGGAACAGAGAGAAGAGAGGGACAACTGGTAGCACATGCAGGCAGCTTTTCTTTCCACTGAGGCTCATCCCAGTATCACAGCTGGCCTCAGCGCTCCAGGCTTGGCCAGCTCCCCCTGGACTCTCCCCTTCAGTGCCTCCCTATTCACAGTGCTGTTCCTTGTCAGATGCTGTCATACTCATGCCCACCTGCCAGCTCCCCTTTTCTGGGTTATCTCTTAGTGTTTAAGGCTTAGTTCAATGAAGTCTTCTTTAGAAAGCCATTGTCCTCTGTGCTATACCCTGCCATAGTGACTCTTAACCAAGCGGTATTACCTTCCAGAGTCTATTTGGTAATGCCTGGAGACTTTATGATTGCCACAACTGAGGGGGTTGCTGTATTGGCTTCTGATGGGTAGAGGCCAGGGATGTTACTATATACTTTACAGTGTACAGGACAGCCCTGCACAACAGAGAATGACTCGGCCAAAATGTCAGCAGTGCTGAGCTTGAGAACCCTGCCTTAACCATTAGTGATCCTGCCCTCCTCCACTTTCAAATTTAGTGTGGTCATGGATTCAAGGGAAACAGAGGATGGGGCTCTGCCCTTAACTACTTGTGGTTTCATTGGGGATAATGAAACGTTTAAATAAGAAGTACATTATCAGAATAACTGATGAAAAAGCAGGTGCCCTGGGTCCCTGACCTCCAGTATGTGGATATGAGATGGGGAGGGCATAAGACAGCCCACTGGAGATGAGGGAACATACACCCTTTCTTCATATTTATATTTTATCTTAAGAGAGAGCTGAATATCAGGAAATCTTCATCTCATTGATCTGGGAGGGAAGTAGTGGAGCTACTGATCACAACTTACTCCTGCGATTTCAGAGCCTTTCGATATATTACATTTACGTGCTACAGTGATTCCATTTGTTTTTTTTTTTTAAGTGTCGTAATGTTAGAATCTTTCTAAAACTTCTGTAATCCTTTGGGAATGATTGTGAAAATCTTTTATATTGGAGAAGATTGCTGATCATTTGAAAGCAAAATACATGAGTTGTCCAAGTTAATGATATGAGTAAGCATTTTTCTTTTATTAAAAAGTGTTTCCAATTTTCAGACCTTTCTTCTTAGGGCAGTAGGCTGGCTGTGTCATGCTAACTAGCAACTATTTAAAAACTACATACTTTGCCTTTCAAAACAAAGGTGACATTTTAATAATGAGTAAGAAAGCAAATGCTTTTCAGGGGAAAGTTTTGCTACAGAGAGGACATGCCACAAGTGGCTCTGGAAAATATCGGGAGCAGTTTCTTTTTCTCTTTTGTTTTTTTTCTTTTTTTTTTGAAATGAAGTCTCATTATGTCACCCAGGCTGGAGTGCAGTGGTGCAATTTCAGCTTATTGCAACCTCTGCCTCTCAGGTTCAAGTGATTCTCCTGCCTCAGCCTCCTGAGTACCTGGGACTACAGGCATGCACCACCACACTCGGCTAATTTTTGTAATTTTAGGGGAGTTGAGGTTTTACTGCATTGGCCAGGCTGGTCTCGAACTCCTGACCTTAGGTTATCCGCCTGCTTCGGCCTCCCAAAGTGCTGGGATTACAGGCATGAGCCACTGTTCCTAGGCCTGAAAGTAGTTTTCTAATTAGTTTAAAATTATTTCAAGCAAAGAATTTCAGTGGGCCTGAATTCATTGTTAAAAATACAAAGCAATATATGCAGATGTACAGATCCATGCAGTTAGATTTTTGTCTCTGATCTTTGTCTTTCCATAAATTAAAAATTGGAAGTGCTGTAAACATTTGGCTGGGTGGGACAGTATTGAAGCAGTATTTAACTCTCCTTTCTGTCCTTTTACTGAGAAGGCTAGAGGGGAAAGGAAAAAAGGATGTAAGGACCCTGCCCTCCACCCCGCAGCGCCAACTGGTGCTCCTGCTTCTGCTCTTACGCCCTTTATTTTCAGCCTTTAGCACAGGATTTACCTTTAATATGATAACTTCCTTTTAAGTATACAGTAGTTCCGCCTCTTGTCTTCCAAAGCTGTGTGAATATCTTTGCCTCTTAGATACTTTACAAAATTCAGGAACACTTCTTTCCTTTTACACATAAATCTGCATCTGTAACTTAGAAGCTTGAATGTCCTTCACCTGAAAACTAGTAGCTCTCTTTGCTGGAATCAGTGCTAGTTTTTCAAAATTCAATTGCAATGGCTAAAATATATGTTTGTATACTCTGAAAAATATGCTTACTTGATATGCTAGTGCAGTGGTAGCAGAAAATAGACTCCAGGTAATCTTTGTATGAGTATTGCTAAGAGTAAATATCACATGTCTTCTAATAAAAGGTTAGAATAGGGAACTGCTTGTAATTAAAAGTTTACTGTGTGCATATGTGTGTATATGTATGTATGTGTGCATCGTGTCTAGCTCAAAACAAGTTGATCAGGTTCATAAACCTGAGCTTCATAAAGAAGCTGATTTAATTGTGGAGACAGAAATCATGCATTTTAAATCCCACAGAGCACTGCAAGTGTACATTCTGTAATATAGTTTGTAAGTCCTGTAGGATTTCAGAGAAGAAATGAATAAATGTGATCTGGGAAGGTTTTAAGGAAAAGGAAGGCCTGCAACTGTGCTTGAAAGTGTGGATTAGTGGGAGGGAAGTCATGATTATTTGGGACAGAGGAATTCGTTAAAAAGCATGGACATTTAAAGTTCAGCTAGTTTAAATCACGAAATGGGAAGACTGAATTAGTTGGAGTTTTTAAATTGTGCAACAAAGAAAACTCAAGATCTCTTTCCTTAAAAGAGTATTCTTAATTGTTCAGTGTTACCTTAAAAGTGTAATGTTTGAGTATCTGCTAAAAGCATTGCTCTTTTCACTAATCCCCTCACGTCTTGACTAGATCTGTCATTTATTTATGTTTTTAAAGCTGTTTAAGGTTTTTTCCAAATAAACCTCAAATAATAATGAAGTGTATGAATTAAAAAGTGAAAATCTTACAACATTTATGCTGTATCCAGTGATATCTCTGTAGCTAGTTACAGAGTAAAAGAGAGGGAAGAGTTTGACTGTATCCCTCAGTTTAGAGGAAAGAATAGCACTTAGCAAGACTACTTGCTCTCAGTCTTCTGTATTGGCTGTTTAACAGGTGTTTTATTTCTGAGTACACATTCAGCTTGAAAACCAAAACCATGCTTATCTTTGATATTTACTGAGACAGTCTAGATTAATAATACTGATTCTCTATTGAGAAGGATTTTTTTTAAATCACTCAGAATAGCCTGTAGGCATATTTCTGACTACCATAACGTTAAACTTTCTAGTCAGTGCCTTGTTGCTACCCATTTGCGAAATTTAAAGGACAGCTTAGGTTAACACATTCCTTCACGCATTATTTGGTTCAAGGTTAGAATCTAATTTTGTCATATTTTAACATTTTTAAAACTGCAGTTTTGAAAATAGAAAAATCTTAAAAGGCTGGATGTGGGGCCTCATGCCTGTAATCCAGCACTTTGGGAAGTTGAGGCAGATGGATCACTTGAGCCCAGGAATTTGAGACCAGCCTGGGCAACATGGTGAAACCCTGTTTCTATACAAAATACAGAAATTAGCGGGTGTGATCGTGTATGCCTGTAGTCCCAGCTACTCGGGAGACTGAGGTGGGTGGATCAATTGAGCCCAGGAGGCTGAGGTTGCAGTGAGCCTTGATCTCACACTGCCCTCCAGCCTGAGCGACAGAGCAGGACCCTGTCTCAAAAAAAAAAAAAAAAAAAAAAAAAATCTTAACCTAGAAAATCAAATTTAAGATATAATATCTGATTTTTAAGTTCATCTTTTATCTGGTTGAGTTCTGCTTTCTTTCATGCCCTAGGCAGATGACTCCTGATAACTTCTTTTCACCAGAGAAAACTTGAGTTGTGTATGTATCTCTGGTCAGATTTTCTTGTTCCCGTGTAATCTCAAAGTTATAGAATGAAGGAGGATTTAAATCACACAGATGTTTTCACCTTATTTGCCAGTTCTCATTTTTGGTTTTTTCCCCATTAGTTTTCTTACTATTTTAAATACTAAATACTAAAATCATGAAAAAAGTGAAATCTAATTGAGTGTTTAATAATTGTTTTTCAGACTTTTTATAAAAATATAAAATAGTAGGGGTGAATGTACTTTTAGAGATTACCAAATTTTAGGCCAGTAGCAGTAGCTCATGCTTGTAATCCTAATCCCAGCACTTTGGGAGGCCGAGGTGGGCGGATGACTTGAGGTCAGGAGATCAAGACCAGCCTGGCTGGCCAACATGGTGAAACCTCATTTCTACTAAAAATACAAGAATTAGCCAGTTGTGGTGGCATGTGCCTATAGTCCCAGCTACCCGGGAGACTAAGACACAAGACTTGCTTGAACCAGGGAAGTTGAGGTTGCAGTGAACTGAGATTGTGTCACTGCACTCCAGCAGTGACAGAGCCAAACCCTGTCTCAAAAAAAAAAGAGTTTACTAAATTGTTATGAATTAGAGAAAGGTATTTTTATTTGTTATATCTTGTATTATAAATAATTTTAAATGGTTTTTGGGTGGTCTCATTTTTAGACTTTTTAATCTGAAAATTCAGGTTATCTTTTGCTTCACTTTGTCTTAATCATAATGTAAAATAGATATTTCTGTCACCATTTTACTTTCAGATCTCACAAATATGATTCTTGAAAAGTTTGGTTTAAAATAACTTTAAGATTTAAATGCTGGTTTGGTTTTGTGTTTTACAGATTGGAAAATGCCTTTTATGAACATGCACAGACTTATTACTACACTGAGATCAGAAGAGTGAAATCTCATAAAGAATTTTTGAATAAAACAACACACCAGGTACATGATTTTTGCAATAATAGAAGCATTCTAAAGTGGATTATTATTATTTTTGAGGTGATTATTGTATGTTCTTAATATTTGGATGTTTTAAATGATTTCAGCATTTCTAAAGTATTTTTTAAAGCTTTTAAAAATTAATTTGTTTTTAAATTAAACTCTTCACCCTTAAAGTTTGGTTTTAAACTCTTTGCACTTAAAGTTCTTAAAGGTAGATTTGTGTAGATGTCTTAACTGTACCCTTACTTGTGTGAATAATTCTTGGATTTCAGTTTTGAGTGTTTTTCTTCATTCTTTTATGTCTTCTTGTAATAAACTGTATTATAATTTTCACATTTTAAATGGAATATGTAAAATAATAGTAATTTTTTTTTGTCTTTTTTTAGCTTTTATTTGTTAGGCATCAGTTCAAAATAGCTTTCTTCAGTGAGTTGAAACAAGATACACAGAATGCGCTGAAGTAAGTTGTGAAGCTTTCAAACGAAACGTTTCCTATTTTTATATTAACAATAACATATAATGGCAATTTCTGAGTCTCACCCAAACTATAATTAATTCTAATGTGTTCGTATTGGTTAGATTTAGGGACTAGTCTAGAGATGAATGGAATATAACATTTTAGGTTTTTTTTTTAATTTTCTTTTTTTATTGGAAGTAAATTTTCATTGTGTCATAAAACTTTCTCGTTTGATTAAATTTTATGAGCCACAGAAATATTAAAATTTTCCCCATCTTCTTGACTTTTTTTTATTTGTATACGCAGTAAAATTCTTGTGTTAAGAGACTGATTTCCAAAGTATAATATACATGAAACATTATCTAAATCAGACTTTTTTTTTTCCAAAATAAATTTCTAAATGTACGTTTTCACAAATTTGGACATCATCCTTGCACAGGAGCCATGCTAACCTTCCCTGTATTGCTCACATTTTAGTATATGTGCTGCTGAAGTGAGCACCAGACTATTTATTTTTATAGGTTTATATACTAGTACATTTATTAAATTCAATTACTTTTTTAATTAAAAAAATTTTTGATAATATCTGTCGGTAGCATCATTTTCCATTTGAAGTCTCTGCTTAGAGCCTTGAGGATCAGTTATAGATGTGTTGGCAGGGGTTAAACATTTTAGTCGTTTGCCTTTACCAAGGAGAATTTAATGAAACTTGACCTTTTTGTAGCTTTAACTCAATTTTTGAGGACAAAGGTATTAATAACAGCTATTTATCCCAAAATTGAAAAGGGGAAAGAAAAATGGAAATAAGTAAAAACAATTCCATTATTCACAGAAATATTGCAGAAACATCTTATTTTTGTTGTTGTTTTGAGATGTTTAAGTACCAGAGCACCAAGTTGTGTTTTCTGAATCTCAACAACTTCATATAACTGTCTTTAATGTAGTTCCTTTTTTTTTTTTTGAGACCAAGTTTCACTCTTGTTGCCCAGGCTATAGTGCAGTGGCACAATCTTGGCCCACTGCAACTTCTGCCTCCCGGGTTCAAGCTATTCTCCTGCCTCAGCCTCCCGAGTAGCTGGGATTACAGGCGTCTGCCACCATGCCCAGCTAATTTTGATATTTTTAGTAGAGATAGGGTTTCACCATGTTGGCCAGGCTAGTCTCGAACTCCTGACCTAAGGTGATCCGCCCGCCTCAGCTTCGCAAATGGGAATTGGGTATGAGCTACCTTGCCTGGCCTCTAGTTCATTCTTATGGATGGTATTAGTTTAAAACCTTCAACTTTAGTTCTGTTCAAAAATAATTCTGGAAAGAAATATATTTACCTGGAAAATTAAGAACAGACTTCTTCTATGAAAAGCCTGTTTTGAGATTTTCTCATTACTTTCCCTGTGCAAGGTAAGCCCTGTTCCCACCAGGCCCTCCTTTCTCACCACCCTTTTCCTTCAGTGCGGGCCGCCCTACGGACTTTCTCCCCTCCTCTGTAGACTACCTGAGACCACTAGTATCTGCTTAACTTGTAGAGATACTTGGGGTTAAATCCTGTTGACCTGTGTTGTCTTTTTTTTTTTTTTTGAGATGGAGTCTTGCTCTGTCACCCAGGCTGGAGTGCAGTGGCATGATCTCGGCTCACTACAGCCTCCGCCTTTTGGATTCAGTGGATTCTCCTGCCTCAACTTCCCGAGTAGGTGGGATTACAGGCATGTGCTACCATGCCCGACTGATTTTTGTATTTTTAGTAGAGACGGGGTTTCACCATGTTGGCCAGGCTGATCTCGAACTCCTGACCTCAGGTGATTCACCTGCCTCAGCCTCCCAAAGTGCCGGGATTATAGGCTTGAGCCACTGTGCCCGGCTGACATGTACTATCTTGATACTACCTTTGCTAATATGATTTCTATTTGTTTGAGAACTTGTAATGGTACTTTAAAGCACTTATGTTTTTTAATAGAATGCTGATTTTTTTTGGACAGTTGTCCAATTTCATTTTTTAGGTTATCTGTTTGTTATTGACGGATGTTAATGACAGAACAATTCACATGTCATGGTTCTGTTTATGAAATCATTGATTCCTCTCACATGTATTTATGAACCAATAACTCATTTTCAGGAAATCAGAGATTGGTATGTATTAACATACATATTAATTGAGCTGTTGAGCTTTAGAAATGTTGAGTAAATATTCTCTGTTATTTCTACTGATTTTGTTCTTAGAAATCTTTTATTAAACTAATTTATGTCATTACTAACCACCCTCCCCGTTTAGGAATTATAGGACCGCCTATAATCTTGTACACGAATTGAGAGCCCATGAAACTAATATTCTGGAAATTAAGACTATGGCAGGATTTATAAACTACAAGGTAATACCAAATACAGGGAATTTGTGTTTAAATATTAAATTATCTTCTTAAAATTTGAACATCAAAATTAATTTTTGCTCTGAAAAGTTAGTATTTGATTAATTATGCTCTCCCCTTTTATATCCTTTTTCTCAGAAAGAACCTTGATTCTTAGCAGACTATTTATAATAGTTGCATTTTGAATTGATAAGTTCTAGAGGTTTTTAAAGTTTGGAGGGTTTTTTGGTTTTTGTTTATTGTTTTTAACTGGGAGCAAGGTAGAGTTGTAAACTTATTAGAACTATGTGACTCCTTCTTGGTTTAATGACACAGAAAAGATGTTATCTATTCACCTTAGAGGAAACTTTTATACCTATTGTTTGAACATTTTATTTTAAGATTGTATATCATAGGAATAGATGCCCTCAGAAGTCAAGCAAGGGCTATTTGGTTTGCTTTTAGTTTTTTCACATTAATCTTAAAGATGCCTGACATTGTGTTGATGATGTATGGCCAAATAGATGCTTTAATTCATTGTCTTCTTCCAATAGGAAAAGATTAGAAACAACCCAGTTATAAGTGATTGATGATATAAATTATAGCTGTAACAAAGGAATATTAAAAGCTATTGAGAATGAGACAGCTTTATGTAGTGACATGGCATGATACCCAAAATATATTGCCAGGTGAATAAAGTCACAGATTAGCATATTAGCATATGTCGTTATTTGTACAAAAACAATAGCTTTATAGAAATACACACACATGCTTATCTGTATGTAGAATATATCAAGAAGCATATGCCAGAAACTGATTGCCTCTAGAAAGGAAAATTAGATGGCTGAGGCACAGGAATGGATGAGAGACTGACTTTTCATGTGTTCCTTTGTACTTAAAAAATAAAAGTGAAAATTGTAACAAGCACGTGGAAATAAGTTTAGGCTTTGTTTCTTCCTTTTTTCCTTTTGCCCCAAATACATGTGTAGTATTACTATTTTGAAATAGTATGCCAGACACAAATTTTCAAGAATTTCTGTAATACTTGTTTGATATGGAGGTAACTTTGTTTTAATTGTGCTACAGAAAATTTTTAGCTTTATGGCAAATCTAAAACTGAAAATTAATCTACCTTTTCTCAATCACCTGTTAGACACAGTTTATTTCAGTCCATCTGTATGTTCTTCATTGGGGATAATTTTTAAATTCTATTCCATATTTTTTAAAAGCTTTTCTAAGGTGTAGAATAAATTATGTACAAACACGAGTTATTTCAATTCTAAAAGGGATATATAACCTTTGATTTAGCATAACCATTCTGATGAGGAAAATCAATTGTATTGCAAAGAATTTCAGAGATGGAAATTTCATAGTCTTTTTTTAGTGTTCTCAAAATAGTTTTTCAATGAATGCCTTTTGACTTTTTTTTTTCATTTATTTTGGGATCAATTTTACATTTTGCAGATCTGTAGGCTATGTTTTCAACACAATACCCCATTGGATGCAATTGCTCAGTTCCGAAAACACATCGACTTCTGTAAGAAAAAGATTGGAAGTGCCGAGTTGTCTTTTGAGCATGCTGCATGGATGTCTAAACAGTAGGTTTTACATTGTACTTTCAGAATATTTTTAAAATAATACATAGTATTTGGAGAAATAGCATGGGCTTTGGTTCTAAAACCCAACTAGGGTTTTTGTCCCTAAGTAGGTTTTTGATGAGGTAGCGTAAGTATGTTTCTGGTAATACTATACATTGATATTGTATATACAGTTCCTTAATGGAAATTATTTAATTGATGGTACCATCTTTTTCATTTAACATGTATCTATCGAGTCTCTACCAAATGTCTAGGTCCTAGAGATACAGCAGTAAACAAAATTCCTGCTGTCGTGGTGAGAATGATGTTTAAAAATTGCCAAAATGAAATTGTTCCTAGAAACTTGGGTGTATTTGAGTGGTAGGATCTATGTTGAGATCCAGTTTGATGGTGTATTTATAAAGACTTGTTAAAAGAGATGACTTAAATATAGACCCTATCTGTAACCTACAATTACTGTGTATTAATATGTACAAAGAAATTTGCAACAAATATTAACTGTTCATCAGTAGCACCATTTTAATACAATCTGCTGAGGGTAAGTTTCCCAAGATGAATTACCAGAAATAAGCTTCTTTTTCTTTTCATTCTTTTTTATTTCTTGATTTTTTTTTTCTTTAAGATTCCAGGCCTTTGGAGATTTATTTGATGAAGCTATTAAGTTAGGGTTAACAGCTATTCAAACTCAGAATCCTGGTTTCTATTACCAGCAGGCAGCATACTATGCCCAGGAGCGGAAACAGCTTGCAAAAACCCTCTGTAACCATGAGGTAAGTTACTGACTCCATATTATCTAGCATGTAGGAGAGTTATTCTTCTCTTGAAAGAAGCTAGAACTGATTGGTGTTGATAATTTTTTCAAGCCTTTAAGTTTAATTAGCTTTTATTTTTTATAGTTTCAGGAATTACAGTGATTTTTGGTTTTAGTTTGAGTACTCTCTTTTTACCTGTGGATTGAGCAGAAGTTTTTCTTTGAAGAATTAATTTATGTTTGGCGGTAAGTTAGTGACTGTTTAGGCAAGAGAAAATTGCTTTAAAATAAAAGCCACATTTTCGTCCTTGTCGCACTATAAATCCATTGTTTTGTTTCTGTGGTCACTGCTGTAAGAGTTTAGAAATCTGTTTAGACCCACTGGAGAGGGTCTGTGGACTGCTTTCTCTTCCTGGGGTTTTCCTGCATAGAGACTGTTTTTTTTTTTTTTGAGGCAATCTCGCTCTTGTTGCCCAGGCTGGAGTGCAGTGGCGCAATCTCAGCTCACTGCAACCTTCGCCTCCTGGGTTCAAGTGATTCTCCTACCTCAGCCTCCTGAGTAGCTGGGATGACAGGTGCCTACCACCACGCCCAACTAATTTTTGTACTTTTAGTAGAGATGGGGTTTTGCCATGTTGGCCAAGCTGGTCTCGAACTCCTGATCTCAGGTAATCCACCCTCCTCCCCTCCCAAAGTGCTGGGATTACAAGCGTGAGCCACCCTGCTCAACCTCCTGTATGGAGACTCTTAAGACTCTGAAGAAAAGTGTTAATTGCATAGTTTCTTAAACTTGATGTTTCATTTTGCCTTTTTTTTTGGATGATTACATTTCAATATCAGTTTTCCTATAAACATCTTTAAGAATGTGGTATACAAATATAAATACATTTATATTTATATAGTTACATCAATTTATTTTTATTTAAAACCTGCAGTTCTGTTCTCTGAAGATGAGTGAATATCATCAGTAGTACTATTTTTTAAACTGTTCGAAAAACAAATAGTTTGCATATTAGTACTTAAACAGATATTTTTTTCTCTAAAATGATGATTTAACTGTTTATACCGTGTTATTTGTATGATTTATAATTTTATTGTGTGTATTATATTTCTAAAATTTATTGTAATTTGAACACAGTATTTAAAAAAGTGATTAAAACTAGGTTTTATAAGAATATAAGGAACTGGGCATTAATAAATATCATTGGTTAAAATGTAAAATAATATTTTCATCAAATAATTTGAGAAACTTTAAAATTATGCATATCTTTTGACCTAGAATTGAATTTTTGGGACTATTAAGGCAGCTAATAAATTCTGAGATAAGTAACAAGATTTATTTATAAAGTTGTTCTCATAGATTGATTAATTATAAAATAGAAATAAGATTAATAGCTATAGGGAATTTGTTAAAATATGCACCAGCAAGCAGCCATGAAAAATAATATTCTAGAAGAATATTTAATGCTGGGTTAAATGTATAGAATATATTTAAATGAAAGAAGCAGGTTGAGAAATCAATCATTAACAAATTTTTGCATGTGAAATCTGGAAGTGATAACATACATTTCAACAGTGGGAGTTGGTAGTAGGTTTATAAGTAATTTAGATTTTCATCCTTTTCCTTTTGGATGTTTTCTACATTTTTCAACAGTGTACAGGTATTACATTTTGGTTTCAGAGGGAAAAGTTATGAAGAAGAAAAAGCAGTGTAGATCTGTCAGTTTTGGTGCCAAAAATATCTCCCCACGATACCAGGATTTTATATGGAAGTGATAAAGAA
The DNA here is from genome assembly GCA_004027835.1 of Alouatta palliata. Lineage (NCBI taxonomy): Eukaryota > Metazoa > Chordata > Mammalia > Primates > Atelidae > Alouatta > Alouatta palliata. The sequence continues at coordinate 144,299 of PVKV010003377.1, forward strand.
GGAAAATAGTGTCTTCTCTTTAAATAGTGTAACATTGTTTTCATTTACACAAAGAGCATGTATCCATGTGAAATAAATATCAAGCATAATTTGTAACATATTTTTACTCGTTTACTAGGGCAAAGATTAAAAAAAAGTGAAGAAATTGCTTTGAAATCATTTGTCAGAATCAGATTGATTAATTTTTATGAGACTAGTTAAAATTTATGTTAAAATATTCACAAATTTGATAATTGAATGTATGTTTGGTATTCTTATTTATGAAAACTTTTTTGTTCAATCAAAGATTGGGCAAGAGTTGATTTGCACGGGTTCCATAAACTATTATTTAGGCTTGTGTTTTAATTTACAGGCTTCTGTAATGTATCCCAATCCTGATCCCTTAGAAACACAAACAGGCGTTCTTGACTTTTATGGACAAAGATCATGGCGACAAGGAATACTAAGTAACTAATTTTTCCCTCCATCCTTTCCTCTCAATCTCGAAAGGCAACAATGGCTATCATAGATTTTCCATTGGCTGCACATGCATAAAAAATTATGTTGAAGTAAAAATGTGTGCTTTTTAAACATTGTTTTCATTTTTAGAATGCTTTATGTGTATCACTATGTCTTAGAGTAACTTTAAAGATGTTGCTGTGATTAAAACATTTATCTGAGTGTGGTGGCACATGCCTGTAGTCCCAGCTACCTGGGAGGCTGAGGCAGAAGGATCACATCTGTGAGTAGCCAGTGCACTCCAGCCTGGGCAACATAGTGAGACTTCATCTCAAAAAAAAAAAGAAAAAAATACATCATTTGGACATCTGTTGTTTTAAGTGACACATGCCACTGTTGTCTATTTATTTTAATTCCAGTTAACTTTAACAATTGATTTGATATTTTAAAACAGGATTAACTTGTATTACCTTAAAAACAATTTCTCTGCATATCTTTTTAATGCTGTATACATAATTTAATTCAAGCAATTGAACTGTAACTGTTAAATTACTGACTAGGTGAGGTGGCTCATGCCTGTAATCCTAGTGCTTTGGGAGGCCAAGACAGGAGGATTGCTTGAGGCCAGGAGTTTGAGACCAGCCTGGACAACGTAGTGAGACCCCATCTCTAAAAAAAAAAAAAAAAAATACAGAAATTAGCCACACATGGTGGCACATGCCTATAGTCCCAGCTACTTGGGAGGCAGAGATGAGAGGATCACGTAACCCTAGGAGGTTGATGCTGCAGTGAGCTGTGATTGTACTGCTGCACTTCAACCTAGGCAACAGAGTGAGACCCCATCTCAAAAAAAGAAAAAATAGGAAATGATTTAATCTCCAGTGAGTATATCCTCTATAGAGGATAATACTGATACTGCTTTTCAGATGGTTGATTCCACTAGGTCAAAGAACATTGAGCTCAATAATATTCCCATCAGAATACAACACAGAGAAGTTACCATGTTAATAAAGCTGCCTCTTAGCACCTTTAAGATTCTAGAATGTTCAAGAATCTGAAATGATTATATTAAAGACTTCAAGGAGTATACACATACAGTGTTCATGTGAAGATTTGTATTGAATGAGCTATCTAAGATGGGTTGTGTCTTTTCTTACACAGGTTTTGATCTTTCTGATCCTGAAAAGGAAAAGATGGGAATTCTTGCCATTCAGCTGAAGGAGAGAAATGTTGTTCACTCTGTAAGTTTTGTGTCCAATATAAACTATTTTTTACACTATTAAAAAAAAAACATTTGTACTGAAATGTTTTGCACTCTGCATTGTCTAATAGGAAATGATCATAACTCTTCTGAGCAATGCTGTTGCACAATTCAAGAAGTATAAGTGCCCACGAATGAAAAGTCACCTAAGTATGTATCCACAAACGTCACCATTGCATGCAGCTTTGAATGACTTTTTAAATTACATGCATGAATCTTTTTTCCTTTATAGTGGTTCAGATGGGAGAGGAATATTATTACGCAAAGGATTATACCAAAGCTTTGAAGTAAGTCCTGTTCACTGTTTACTTTTACAAGTATTTAGATTACCTTAAGTGAAATTGGAGTAGAAACCAGTGTTGAAGGAGTTAGTATTTTCATATTTATTTCTATCGCTGTTTTTTTTTTTTTTTTTTTTTTTTTTTT
>PVKV010003378.1:0-45326 GCA_004027835.1 Alouatta palliata
AAGCAATTCTCCTGCCTCAGCCTCCCGAGTAGCTGGGACTACAGGCACGTGCCACCATGCCCAGCTAATTTTTGTATTTCTAGTAGAGACGGGGTTTCACCATGTTGACCAGGATGGTCTCGATCTCTTGACCTCGTGATCCACCCGCCTCGGCCTCCCAAAGTGCTGGGATTACAGGCGTGAGCCACCGCGCCCGGCACAAGAAATTCTTACGTAGTGCCTACCATGTGCCTTTCCTGGATGGAAACCCACACTCCTCCTTGGGGACCCAAGCCCCTTGCCAGCCCCCTGCAGGGAATTCTGAAGAAAACTTACTGCTCCTAGGGAGATCAACTTCATACTGCTCTCCCCCTCCCCCACCCTGCCTTCTTGTCAGGGAAGTGCTTCTGCTCCAGGCTGGTAGGAGGAGGCTTGGAGCCAGCCCAGGGAGTCTGTTAGGGGACTGACCCCCACTCCCCGAGCGTTACCCTAATTCTGGGGTGTGGGGACACTGGAATGGCTTCCTGGTCCCAAAGCCATCACAGGGTCCCCTCCTCTCTCTCTCTTTTTTTTTTTTTTTTTGAGACTGAGTCTCACTCTGTCGCCAGGCTGGAGTGTAGTGGCACGATCTCAGCTCAATGCAACCTCCACCTCCCGGGTTCAAGTGATTCTCCTGCCTCAGCCTCCAAAGTAGCTGGGATTACAGGCGCCCGCCACCACCCCTGGCTAACTTTCTGTATTTTAGTAGAGACGGGGGTTTCACCATGTTGCCCAGGATGGTCTTGAACTCCTGACCTTGTGATCTGCCCACCTTGGCCTCCCAAGGTGCTAGGATTACAGGCATGAGCCACCGTGCCCAGCCTTTTTAAAAATTATTATTATTGTTGTTGTTGAGACGGAGTCTCACTCCCTCACCCAGGCTGGAGTGCAGTGGCGCAATCTCAGCTCACTGCAACCTCCACCACCCGGGCTCAAGCGATTCTCATGCCTCAGCCTCCCAAGTAGCTGGAATTACAGGCACGCACACCTGCTAATTTTTAAATACTTTTTTAGTAGAGACGGATTTTTGCCATGTTGGCCAGTCTGGTCTCAAACTCCTGACCTCAAGTGATCCACCCGCCTTGGCCTCGCAAAGTGCTGAGATTACAGGGTGAGCCACCGCGCCCGGCCATCCCTCTTCTCTCTTGTTCCTCAGTATCAAACAAGCCCACGGTGCTGGCTCACAGGGCCACAGTGGCAGTAGGTGGGTGTCCCGGATCCCTCCCCCAGGAGCCATCACTGAGACCTGATGCTGGCGACACTTGTGGGCCCTCATAGTTTTCTCCTGGGATGGCCATAGCAGGGTAATTGGCAGGCAGTGGGTGGGCACACCCTGGCCCACACAGGCTTGGTTGGTGAGAGGTTTTCCTGGGAATGATTAAGTCAGAGTTTCCCTGGCTAGGATCCCTGAGGCAGCATTGGCTGAGAGAAGCCACTCCCTTTTTGGTCTCCCACTTCCTTATTGGTGAGATGTAGGGGTTGGGGAGTTATCACAGAGGCACTCTGGGTTTCAGCTACTTTGCAGAAGTTACGGAAAAGGGGAAATGAATCTTCCTCTCTCTCACCCCCTTCACCCCTCTTCCTTGCCCGATTTAAGGGGTTGGTTGAGTGAACTGGGAAGTATTTCTGCTAATTCATGCTAAAGTGTGATTGGCTGATAGGTGTGGTATGAACCTCCCTCCTCTGCCAGTCACCAGTATATCACTGTGGCCATCTTTTCTAATCCCTTGAGTATGTTTGGGTCTTAGAAACAGTGGTCAGGGCTCTTCCAAGTCTCTCGGTTGCCCTTGCCCAGTGGCACACGTGGGGGCTGCTGTCTTCAGCAGATCCAGCCACTCCGTCTTCACAGCCAGGGCAGAGATGTGGTTGGGCACACAGCAAGTATGTGACCGCTGATGCTGGGATGTCAGGGTCTGTGCATCAGCCCAGGGTTCTGAGTCTGGGCTCCCCCACCCTCATCTCTGGAGGTTCCTTCCATCTGGGCCTCCTGGGGCTGAAAGGAAGGGAGAAGTTGGCCTCAACTGGAGTCCTGGGGCCAACCACAGGCTGGCTGGGGTTTGGAAGTGGGCTTCTGGCCTTAACCCTGCCCCTGCCCTGATGGTGACCTTGAACCATCAGGGTTGTGGGGGTGCCAATGAGCACTGTGAATCAGTCACAGGCCTTGAGCTTTTCTCTGTACAGGGTTGGCATCAGATGTGGGCAGTGATGCCCCCACCCGGGAACAGGAAGCACTCAGGGAAACCCCCATCAGTCCTGCTGACATGGCTGAGGGCGCCGAGGTGGCTTCCTGGGCCCTCACCTTATACAAAGAGGCCTTATAAGGAAAGAGAGACTGCAGAGGCAGCCCCGGGGGTGCTGGGTGCTTGTTCTGGGTAAGGCTGCCCATGCATGCAAAGTGTGCTTGCGGGCACAGTGAGCTTGTATGTGTGCAAGGCTGAGCATGCAGGGGTGCAGTGTGCATGTGTGTGCAAGGCTGAGCATGCATGTGTGCAGGGGTGCAGTGTGCATGTGTGTGTGCAAGGCTGAGCATGCATGTGTGCAGGGGTGCAGTGTGCATGTGTGTGTGCAAGGCTGAGCATGCAGGGGTGCATGTGTGTGCAAGGCTGAGCATGCAGGGATGCAGTGTGCATGTGTGTGTGCAAGGCTAAGCGTGCATGTGTGCAGGGGTACAGTGTGTGTGAGGCTGAACAGGCATGTGCATGTGGGCAGGATGGTCACGTGTGCAAGGCTAAACATGCACTTAAAGTGCGGGGGGTGCAGTGTGCCTGTGTGTGAGGTGATGTGCATGTGTGTGTGCATGGCTGAACATGCATGCAAAGTGTGTTTGTGAGGCTGAACACACGTGTTTGTGTGTGTGGCCTGACCCTGGGCTGCATGTGTCCACTTTATTTTATTTTAAAGATGGGGTTTCACCATGTTGGTCAGGCTGGTCTTGAACTCCCGACCTCAGGTGATCCGCCCGCCTTGGCCTCCAAAGTGTTTGGATTACAGGCGTGAGCCACCAATGTGTCTACTTTCTCAGCAAATGCTGACTGGGGACCCACTGGAGCCCTGTTCTAAGCATGGGGAAACATGAGATGCATGCACACTTATGTACGTGTGTGTGTCCTGTGCTGCCCCGGGACTCTTCCAGGACATCCTGCTATAAATGAAAGCAAGCGGTTTGCATCTGGAGTGAGCAGGAGGTGGTCGGGGCCTTCCTGGCAGGGAGCGCAGGGGCTTTGTGGTCAGACCTCAGGCCAGGGGGTCACTAAGCCCTGAAGGGCTAAACTGCAGCCCCCAGGCAAAGGGCATTCTGCCCTTGCCTCGTGCCTGGGCCCAAATGCAGTGCGGGGTGGGCCAGCCCCAGGGCAGACCAGTGACGGGGCAGCCACTGGCCTCCTGGGGCATTCAGGGTTCCCGGTCCTGGTTGGCCCCCAGCCCAGGCCCTGGGACCCAACACAAAACTGCTAGTCTGGTGAGGGAGACAGCCATGTTATCTAATGGCTGACACTGGTGATTCTGGGCAGGTGGCCTCAGCTGCCACATCTGTCATCTGGAGCTGACCTGGAGTGTCGTATCCCTCCCCAAGTGCAGCCAGGCCTCCCTGAAGGTCCAGGGCAGGAAGGCAAGAATGTATACAAAGCATCTGACCGGGTGTGGTGGCTCAAGCCTGTAATCCCAGCACTTTGGGAGGCCTAGGCTGTTGGATCATGAGGTCAAAAGTTAGAGACCAACCTGGCTAACATGGTGAAACCCCGTCTTTACTATATAAAAAAAAAAAAAATTATCGAGGTATGGTGGCGGGGGCCTGTAATCTCAGCTACTTGGGAGGCTGAGGCAGGAGAATTGCTTGAACCCAGGAGGCAGAGGTTGCAGTGAGCCAGGATCCAACCACTACGCTCCAGCCTGGGGAACACAGTGAGACTCTGTCTCAAAAAAAAAAAAAAAAAAAGGGTAGGAATGAATGTTTGTGAAAAAACAACTTAAAAATAAATAAAGCTGGGCATGGTGGCTCATGCCTATAATCCCAGCACTTTGGGAGGCCCAGTCTGGCAGATCACGAGGTCAGGAGATCGAGACCATCCTGGCCAACATGGTGAAACTCCATCTCTACTAAAAATATAACAAAATTAGCTGGGCGTGGCAGCGCCCGCCTGTAGTCCCAGCTACTCGGGAGGCCAAGGCAGGAGAATTGCTTGAACCCAGGAGGCGGAGATTGCAGTGAGCCAAGATCGTGCCACTGCACTACAGCCTGGGCGACAGTGTGAGACTCTGTCTCAAAATAATAATAATAATAATTAATAAATAATTTGATTGGGTGTGGTGGCTCATGCATGTAATCCCAGCACTTTGTGAAGCCGAGGCAGGCAGATCACCTGAGGTGAGGAATTCGAGACCAGCCTGACCAACATGGAGAAACCCCGTCTCTACTAAAAATACAAAGTTAGCCAGGCATGGTGGACCGTGCCTGTAATCCCAGCTACTCCGGAGGCTAAGGGAGGAGAATTACTTGAACCTGGGAGGCAGAGGTTGTGGTGAGCCGAGATTTTGCCATTGCACTGCAGCCTGGGCAACAAGAGGGAAGTTCCATCTCAAATAAATAAATTAATTAATTTTATTAAATAGGGCTGGGTACAGTGGCTCATGCCTGTAACTCTGGCACTTTGGGAGGGCTAGGCAGGAGGACTGCTTGAGGCCAGAAGTTCGAGACCAGCACGGGCGACGAAGTGAGACCTCTGTTGGTCACTGATGGCAATGAAAAATTTGTTCAGTGGATATTTCTTGAGCATCTACTATGTGCTAAGCATTTAAGCAGTGGAAATAGAAATGAAAACAAGATAGAACAAAAACATCCGTCTACCAAGCTGGTTCTGTTCCAGCAGGGGAGGAAGGCAGTGGGCCAGATAAATGAGTCCATGTCTGATCGTGACTGCTGAGCAAACTTAATCAGGAATAGGGAATTAGGAAGTGCTAGGCCATGGGAGGTGCTGCAGTTTCCAGTGGAGGGGGTCAGGGAAGGCCTCCCCAAAAGGTGACATTTGAGCACAGACTGGAGTGGCAGCACCCAGGCAAGAGCCATATGTGCCGGTATCTGGGGGAAAAGTGTTACAGGCCGAGGGAACAGCCAGCACAGAAGCCCGAGGCAGGAGCGTGCCTGTGTGCCCCGGGATCGGCCTGTGGTCAGCTGGGGAGGCCAGCTCCTCAGAGGGTGCGTCAGGGCGGGTATATCACATCCATCACAGGCTAAGAGCAGCCACCTTGTGGGCGCCTCCTCCCGGATGCCAGGTGTGGTGTGTCCTCTGATTCCAGCTCTCAGCACCTCTGCTGGGAGGCAGGATTCCTGTTCCCATTTTACAGATGAGGAAACTGAGGTTCACAGAGGGCAGGTGACGTGTCCAGGGGCACATGGCTGGACAAATAGTGCCCCTGAGCTCCTCCACTCGAATGTCCCTGTGATGCTGGGAAACTGAATCACAGAGACAGGGAAAGATGGGTTTGAGGAACTGGGCTGAGACCAGGATCTCAGCCCCCTCAGACCTGGTGAACTCCTTTGACCCTCAGTGGCAGGTGGAGGAGGCTGGGGAAAGGCTGGCGGGAGCTGAGCTGGGGTTAGTGGGAGGACGAGTCGCTGCTCTCTGCCAGGGTTCTCCTTTAGTGCTGGGGCTAGTCTGGGGGGCTGCAGTCAGTCTTCCTCCTTCCGGCCAAGTGCAGTGGCTGACACCCATAATCCCAAATACTTGGCAAGTGGGGAGGGAAGATCTCTTGAGCCTAGGAGCTTGAGACCAGCCTGGACAACATTGTGAGACCCGCCTCCTACAAAAACAATTAAAAATTAGTTGGGTACAGTGGCACACATCTGTAATCCCAGCTACTCAGGAAGCTGAGGTGAGAGGATCACTTGAGCCCAGGAGTTCACGGCTACAGTGAGCCATGATCACACCACTGCATTCCAGCCTGAGCGACAGAGAGCCTCTGTCTCAAGAAAAAAAAAACTCCGTCCTTCAGTTCCCCCAAGGCTGAGTCACCCTGGGAGCTCCCCAAGACCTGTCACCCAGGCCTGGCCTAGCCCTGTGCCTCCTCCTAGCCCTGGGTGCAGCCAGTGGGTGTCTGCATGGAGAATGGGAGCTGTCTGTTAAATGTCTGCCTCTGCCTTACCCATGAGCCCCTGCAGACCTCCCCTCTGCCCGTCTGAGCAGTATGGGGGAACACCCGGGCTCTGGGCACAGCAGGGCCAACCTGCCATGTGCTGGACACCTTTCTAGGTGGTTTATGGGATCACTTCATTTCTTTTCTTTTTTCCCTGAGATGTAGTCTCGCTCTGTCACCCAGGCTGGAGTGCAGTGGCTCAATTTTGGCTCACTAGAGCCTCCACCTGCTGGGTTGAAGTGATTCTCCTGCCTCAGCCTCCCGAGTAGCTGGGCACCACACCTGGCTAATTTTTATTTTTTTGTATTTTTAGTGGAGATGAAGTTTCACCACGTTGGGCAGGCTAGTCTTTTTTTTTTTTTTTTTTTAAAGATGGGGTTTCACCATGATGGCCAGGCTGGTCTTGAACTCCTGACCTCAGGTGATCCACCCACCTCGGCCTCCCAAAGTGCTAGGATTACAGGCCTGAGCCACTGCGCCCGGCCAAGGCCAGGCTAGTCTTGAACTCCTGGCCTCAGGTGATCTGCCTGCCTTGGCCTCCCAAAGTGCTGGAATTACAGGCGTGAGCCACCACACCTGGCCTGGATGACTTCGTTTTATCTTCATCCCATCCTTAATGGGGCAGGGGAAGTATGTGCGTGCGGGGGGGGGGGGGTCCATCCTATGAGGAAACTGAGGCACAGATGACAAGTGTCTGGCTCAGCTCTTAGCATCCCACCCCACCCCAGGGACCGTCTCCCCTGTAGCACTGTCTCCCCCACCCTGTCCCTGGAGCCTCAGAGACATCCTGTGAAAGCTGCCATTTTATAAGGAGGGAAACTGAGGCCCCAGGAGGGGAAGCAACATGCCAGGCTGGTTAGGAGCCAGGGCTGGGCCCTGCTGCTCTTCTCTGCAAACTGCTGGCCCTCTAGACTGAGGGCCTTCGTGGTAAGGTGCAAGACCCATGAGGGTCATCTGGGGCCCAGTATTCGGGTGAGGTTCGGGGCAAGGTCAGGGCTGACATGGATACTCTCTTCCTCTCTCGGGCACAGGAGCCAAGCCACCATGGCCTACCACAGCTTCCTGGTGGAGCCCATCAGCTGCCACGCCTGGAACAAGGACCGCACCCGTGAGTGCTTACAGGGGGCCTGCGGGTGGCTGCTTCCACCTCCTGGGATGGGGACCAGCCAGGAGCACACATGAGGATGGATGCTGGAACAGCCAGGCCCCAAGACCATGGTCTCCATGCGGCTGTCCCGAGGCCTCACCCCTGGGTCCCCCAGCTGAGCAGGGGCCTCCTGGGTGTTTAAGGAGGGAGTGGGCCAGGTGCGGTGGCTCACACCTGTAATCCCAGCACTTTGGGAGGCCAAGGTGGGTGGATCACTTGACATCAGCTCAAGACCAGCCTGGCCAACATGGCAAAACCCAGTCTCTACTAAAAATACGAAACTTAGCCGGGTGTGGTGGCAGGCGCCTGTAATCTCAGTTATTTGGGAGGCTGAGAGCTGGAGAATCTCTTGAACCCAGGAGGCAGAGGTTGCAGTGAGCTGAGATCACGCCACTGCACTCCAGCCTGGGCAACAGAGTGAGACTGTCTCAAAAAAAAAAAAAAAAAAAAAAAAACACCGGGCCCGGTGGCTTATGCCTATAATCCCAGTATTTTGGGAGGCCGAGACGGGCAGATCGCCTGAGGTCAGGAATTCAAGATCAGCCTGACCAACACAGAGAAACTCCATCTCTACTAAAAATACAAAATTAGCCAGGCACGGTGGTGCATGCCTGTAATCTCAGCTACTTGGGAGGCTGAGGCAGGAGAATCACTTGAACCGGGGAGGCGGAGGTTGCGGTGAGTTCAGGTCGAGCCATTACACTCTAGCCTGTTCAACCAGAGCAAAACTCTGTCTCAAAACAATAAAAGAAAAAGTGGTCAGGAAACGCCTTTCTGAGGAGATGACATTTGCACAGAGACCTAGAGGAGGAGAGGGAGGGAATCGTGCCCTAGCTGGGGAGGGGCTGGCATGTGCAGAGTCCCTGAGGTGTCAGCAGGAGCAGCGAGGGGACCCTGGCTGGACCCGGGAGCAGCAGCTGGCAAGAGTGATAGGGTGGGGAGAGGTCCCAGGGGTCATTGCTGGAGCTAAAAGACAGCTAGTGCCAGGAATAGAAGGGGTGGCCTGGCAAGGCCTGAGAGACTTCAGGGGGCCCCTCCAAGGCAGAGGAGGAGAGCCCAAGTCATGAAGGGTGAGGTGCTGTTGCCCGGGTGGACTGCTCCTGGCAGAGGGCAGTCATGGAGAGGGTACTCCTCAATTTCCCTCCCTCTCCCCTGCAGAGATCGCCATCTGCCCCAACAACCATGAAGTGCACATCTACGAGAAGAGTGGCGCCAAATGGACCAAGGTGCACGAGCTCAAGGAGCACAATGGGCAGGTGACGGGTATGTCAGGGTGGCTAGGACCACCCTCCCAAAAGGAGGCGGTGGGGTGGGGGGTGCAAGGCAGGCTGTGGCCACTCATTGAGGGATATCTACCCACTCACTAGAAAACCCTGATTCAAACTGGCTTCAGTTTTAAGGGGACTATGTTGGCTCATGTTACCAAGAAACTCAAGAGGGTTGCAGGCTTCAGGAGAGGCTTGATCCAGCAGCTCCATGTGACCAAGAACCAGTCTTTTCCGCCTCCTGGTTTTGCCCTCCAGCGTGCTTTCTGATAGCCTGGAGGGCTCTAACACCCCCTCATAAGCTCTAGGAGTGCCCCCTGGTGTCACTGTAAGCACTGGATCTCAGTAAAAAGTACTTGTGGGACCAGGTGTGGTGACTCATGCCTGTAATCCCAGCATTTTGGGAGTGCGAGGCGAGTGGATCGCTTGAGGCCAGGAGTTCAAGACCAGCCTGGCCAACATGGCAAAACCCCATCTTTACTGAAAAATGCAAAAAATAGCCTGGCGTGGGGGGCACGCACCTTTAGTCCAAGATACTTGGGAAGCTAAGGCAGGAGTATCGCTTGAACCCAGGAGGTGGAGGTTGAAGTGAGCCAAGATTGTACTCCTGCACTCCAGCCTGGGTGACAGAGTGAGACTGTGTCTCAAAAAAAGGAAAGAAAGAATGAATGACTGGTGGTGCAGGCCTGTAGTCCCAGCTACTCAGGAGGCTGAGGCATCAGGATCACTTGAACCCGGGAGGCAGAGGTTGCAGTGAGTCAAGATCATGCCAGTGCACTTTAGGCTGGGTGACAGAGCAAGACTCCATTTAAAAAAAAATAAAAGTGCCTGCTGGGCAGATACAGGTTCCATCTGGATTGTGGCCTTTCAGCCTCTTCTACGTGGCCACCATAGAGCCACCTCTGCCTGAGTGCCTTCAGCCTCGTGTGTCCCCTCCATCCCCCCACAGGCATCGACTGGGCTCCTGAGAGTAATCGAATTGTGACCTGTGGCACAGACCGCAACGCCTACGTGTGGACGCTGAAGGGCCGCACGTGGAAGCCCACGCTGGTCATCCTTCGGATCAACCGGGCCGCCCGCTGCGTGCGCTGGGCCCCCAACGAGAACAAGTTCGCTGTGGGCAGCGGCTCCCGTGTCATCTCCATCTGTTATTTCGAGCAGGAGAATGACTGGTAGGTGCCTGGACGGGGCCAGAGTGGACTGGAAGGGACGAGGAGGAGGACTAAAGTGTCCCCGGGAAGCACCAAATGAGATGTCCGGACCCCTGTTCCTATGACCCTGGGGGAGTCCATCCTCTCCTCTCTGAGCCTCATTCATGAGGCAAGCGCCTCTCTGTAGTGCCCGGATGTTTTCACTGCCAGTTGCTTGGGATAATGACATTGACCACACCAGAAACACCTCCGGGGGTACCTCGCTAAGCCCTGCACACACAGCAGCCCTGACCTCCCTGCAGCTCCATGGACTGGGCATCTCTCACTGTCCTCTCTTTACAGATTAGCAAAGTAAGGCCCTGTTGCAAAGTCACTTTCTCACAAGCTCGAAGCCACATCTTGGTCTTTGTTTTGAGAGTCTCTCGCTCGAGCCAGGCTCAAATGTAGTGTGATGCAATCTCTGCTCACTGCAACCTCCACCTACTGGGTTCAAGTGATTCTCCTGCCTCAGCCACCTGAGTAGCTGGAATTACAGGCGCCCACCACCCGCCCAACTAATTTTTGTATTTTTAGTAAACACGGGGTTTCACCAGTTGGCTAGGCTGGTCTGGAACTCCTGTCCTTAGGTGATCTGCCTGCGTCAACTTCCCAGAGTGCTAGGATTACAGGTGTGAGCCACTGCACCCAGCCAGTCCTTTCTATTTTTTTGAGATGGGGTCTCATTTTGTCACACATGCTGGAGTGCAGTGGTACAATCATAGCTCCCTGTAGCCTCAAACTATTAGGCTCAAGTGATCCTCCCACCTCAGCCTTCTGAGCAGCTGGGACTACAGGCACGCAGCATCACGCCCAGCTAATTTTTGTATTTTTAGTAGAGACAGGGTTTCACCATGTTTGCCAGGATGGTCTCAATCTCTTGACCTCGCAATCTGCTCGCCTTGGCCTCCCAAAGTGCTGACATTACAGGCATGAGCCACCATGCCTGGATATATATATACACACACACACACACACACACACACACGCACACACACATATATATATATATATATATATATATATATATATATATATATATATTTTTTTTTTTTTTTTTTTTTTTGAGATGGTGTTTCGCTCATTGCCCAGGATGGAGTGCAGTGGTTCGATCTCAGCTCACTGCATCCTCTGCCTCCCGGGTTCAGGCGATTATCCTGCCTTCAGGATTACAGGCATGTGCCACCATGCCTAGCTAATTTTGTCTTTTTTAGTAGAGACGAGATTTCTGCATGTTAGTCAGGCTGGTCTTGAACTCCCTACCTCAGGTGATCCTGGGATGCAGGGATTATAGGCATGAGCCACCGTGCTGGCCATATATATTTTTTTGAGACAAGGTCTTGCTCTGTCGCCCAGGCTGAAGTACAGTGTTGCAATCATAGCTCACTGCAGTCTCAGCCTTCTGAGTTCAAGTAATTCTCCCACTTCAGCCTCCTGAGTTGCTGAGATTACAGGCCCAGCTAATTTTTTCATTTATTTTATAGAGACAGGGTCTTGTCATGTTGTCCGGGCTGGTCTTGAACTCCTGGCCTTAAGCAATCCTTCCACCTCAGCCTCCCAAAGTGCTAAGTCTACAAGCCTGAGCCATGGTGGCCAGTCCACATCTTAGTTCTTTAATTTTTTAGTTTTTTTTTTTTTTTTTTTTGAGACGGAGTTTCGCTCTTGTTACCCAGGCTGGAGTGCAATGGCGCGATCTCGGCTCACCGCAACCTCCGCCTCCTGGGTTCAAGCAATTCTCCTGCCTCAGCCTCCCAAGTAGCTGGGATCACAGGCACGTGCCACCATGCCCAGCTAATTTTTTGTATTTTTAGTAGAGACGGGGTTTCACCATGTTGACCAGGATGGTCTCGATCTCTTGACCTCGTGATCCACCCGCCTCGGCCTCCCAAAGTGCTGGGATTACAGGCGTGAGCCACCGCGCCCAGCCAATTTTTTAGTTTTTTGAGACAAAGTCTTGCTCTGTCCCTAGGCTGGAGTGCAATGGTGACATCTTGGCTCACTGCAACCCCCGCCTCCTGGGTTCAAGTGATTCTCCTGCCTCAACCTCCCGAGTAGCTGGGACTACAGGTGCTCGCCACCACACCCAGCTAATTTTTGTATTTTTAATTGAGATAGGGTTTCACCATGTTGGCCAGGATGGTCTGGATCTCCTGACCGCATGATCTGCCCACCTTGGCCTCCCAAAGTGCTGGGATTACAGGCGTGAGCCACCGTGCCCAGCCATGTCTTAGTCCTTAATCTTCTCCCCTGCATGGCTGAGGGCAGAGACCAGGTAGGAGCATCTGAGAGACCCAAATTTGAATCCCACCATGGCCAGTTAGCAGCTGGGTGACCTCTGGTGGTGGCATTACTTTGCTGAGCCTGCCCGGAGGGTGACTGTGTGGCTTACAGGATAGAGGGCACAGAGTTCCCACTCCAGAAGCAACCCAGCACATCCCTGCTGCCCCACGGCCCTGGCAGCCTCGTGGGCTGGGAATACCAGTCAGTCACCTCCCTCCTGGGTCTTTGGTGGGCTGCAGGGAGCAGTGGGTGCCTAGAGTCCCTGGTGCTGAGGTCCGTGAGTCCCACCTGCCTGCGCCTCTCTCCCTGTCTGCCTGACCGCCGTGCCCAGGTGGGTTTGCAAGCACATCAAGAAGCCCATCCGCTCCACCGTCCTCAGCCTGGACTGGCACCCCAACAATGTGCTGCTGGCTGCCGGCTCTTGCGACTTCAAGTGCAGGTGAGACAGGGCACCACGGGGGAGGGCGGGGCTGATAGCTGACTACGGAAATCACAGCAGGGATGGGGGGTTGGGGGACCTCCACCTGAAAGTTCTACACCTCACCTTCTAGCCCTCCTCCAGAGCTGCTACCAGTGGATGACCTGGGCATCAGTTGAAGGTTCTAGTCCCTGGGGAACCCTTCATGTCTCAGCAGGATGTGCCCCCGCCCACCTCTTTGATTTTTTTGAGATAGGGACTTGCTCCATTGCCCAGACTGGAATGCAGGGGTGCAGTCGTAGCTCACTGCAGCCTCCAGATCCTGGGCTCAAGTGATCCTCTTGCCTCTCATCCTCCTAAGCAGGGACTTTTTTTTTTTTTTTTTTGAGACAGAGTCTCGCTCTTTTGCCCAGGCTGGAGTGTGGTGGTGCCATCTCTGCTCACTGCAACCTCTGTCTCCTGATTTCAAGCGGTTCTCCTGCCTCAGCCTCCTGAATAGCTGGGACTACAGGCACGTGCCACCACGCCTGGCTGATTCTTGTATATTTAGTACAGATGGGGTTTCACCATGTTGGCCAGGTCTCGAACTCCTGACCTTGGGTGATCCACCCACCTCGGCCTCACAAAGTGCTGGGATTATAGGCTCGAGCCACCACCCCCGGCTAACAGGATCTTGCTATGTTGGCCAGGGTGGTCTTGAACTTCAGCCTTTGCCACCTCTTAATGCCAGAAAAGTTCTTCCTAGGGCCTTCTCTCCTGACTCATGAGAACTCCCTGCCCCTATAGTTTCCTGGCTTCAGTCTGAGGAAAATGAGTTGGTGTGCTTATTCATACCAAGGAATAAATGACTGAAGCTGAAACAAACCCTGCTTCATTGTTTTAAGGCCTGAAACAGAGAGTCTCCAGCTACCATTCACTGTTTTTATCTTTTTTGAGACAAGGTATTGCTCTGTCACCCAGGCTGGAGTATAGTGGGGCAGTCACAGCTCACTGCAGCCTTGACCTCCTAGTCTCAAGCAATCCTCCCACCTCAGCTTTCAAAGTAGCTGGGACTATAGGCACAACCACTATGCATGGGTAGGTGTTTTTATTCTTTTTTTTTTTTTTTTTTTTTTGAGACGGAGTTTCACTCTTGTTACCCAGGCTGGAGTGCAATGGCACAGCCTCGGCTCACCGCAACCTCCGCCTCCTGGGTTCAAGCAATTCTCCTGCCTCAGCCTCCTGAGCAGCTGGGACTACAGGCATGTGCCACCATGCCCAGCTAATTTTTGTATTTTTAGTAGAGACGGGGTTTCACCATGTTGACCAGGATGGTCTCGATCTCTTGACCTCGTGATCCACCCACCTCGGCCTCCCAAAGTGCTGGGATTACAGGCGTGAGCCACCGCGCCCGGCCTGGTGTTTTTATTCTTAGTAGCAATGGGGTCTCACTATGTTGCCCAGGTTGGTCTTGAACTCTTGGCCTCAAGAAATCCTCCCACCTTAGCCTTCTAACACTGTTGGGATTAGAGGCATGAGCCACTGAGCCTGGCCACCTGTTAACCCTTTAAAAAGGTTTGTTTTTTTTCTTTATTTTGAGTCAGTCTCTGTGGCCCAAACTGGAATGCAGTAGTGTAATCACAGCTCACTACAGCCTTGACCTTCTGAGTTCAAGTGATTCTCCCGCCTCAGCCTCCTGAGTAGCTGAGACTACAGGTGCGCACCACCACACCTGGCTACTTTACCCTTTTTTGCCTGTCCCGGTAGGATCTTTTCAGCCTACATCAAGGAGGTGGAGGAGCGGCCCGCACCCACCCCATGGGGCTCCAAGATGC
The DNA here is from genome assembly GCA_004027835.1 of Alouatta palliata. NCBI lineage: Eukaryota > Metazoa > Chordata > Mammalia > Primates > Atelidae > Alouatta > Alouatta palliata. Next base: position 14,259 of record PVKV010003378.1, read on the forward strand.
CCTTTGGGGAGCTGATGTTTGAGTCCAGCAGTAGCTGCGGCTGGGTACATGGTGTCTGCTTCTCAGCCAGCGGGAGCCGCGTGGCCTGGGTGAGCCACGACAGCACCGTGTGCCTGGCTGATGCCGAGAAGAAGATGGCGTGAGTAGAGGCCATCCCTGGGAAGGAGGTGAGTGCAGAGGAGCAGGACAGCCTGACTGACAGCTCTCTCCCCTCAGCGTCGCGACCCTGGCATCTGAAACACTGCCACTGCTGGCGCTGACCTTCATCACAGAAAACAGCTTGGTGGCAGCGGTAAGGAACAGGGAGGGGAGGGAAGGGGAGGGGGTGCGGTCAGAACCCTGTCTCTACTAAAAATACAAAAATTAGCCAGGCATGGTGGCGGACGCCTGTAGCCCCAGCTATGGGGGAGGCTAAGGCAGAACTGCCTGAACCCGGAGGCAGGGGTTTTAGTGAGCCAAGATTCCGCCACTGCACTCCAGCCTGGGCCACAGAGTGAGATTCCATCCCCCCACCCCCTACCCCTGCCAAAAACAAAAATTTATTTCTTGCTCACATTATATGTCCAGTGTGGGTGTTGTGAGGGGCTCTGATGGAGGCTGTCCCCAACATGCAGCCCCAGATGCCATAAGGCAGCTGGAACCTGTGGAATCATGCTCTGGGTCCTAACATTTCTGCCTGTATTTTATTGGCTGGTGCAATGGCAAGACTACGCCTAATGCAAAGGGCAGGAGTTCGGGGCATGCAGTTCCTCCAGGTGTCCGGGAAGGGCGCTGCTCTCCCTCCCCTCTGCCCACATCTATTAAGTCCCTTTTCACCCCTCGGCAAACATGGGGGTGCCAGGGGCAGGTCAGGCCTGATTTTTGCCTTAAAGAGCAATTAGCTGCCGGGGTCTCTCTTAGAGCAGGTGTAACTGGCCAGGCAGGACAGAAGGCGCCTGGGTCCCCAGGAATCCCAACGCTGGCCTTGCTGAGGGAGGGGGCACCCCGCAGCATCGCCCCGGTATTGATACACCTGCCATTCGGCCTCCCGAGCCGCCAGACGTCCTCCTGGCCTCCCCTCCGGCCTCGGTTTTCCCTCGGCGGCGCTCTAATGGCACCCCCGTCCCCCGCGCAGGGCCACGACTGCTTCCCTGTGCTGTTCACCTATGACGCCGCTGCGGGGATGCTGAGCTTCGGCGGGCGGCTGGATGTGCCCAAGCAGAGCTCGCAGCGTGGCTTGACGGCCCGCGAGCGCTTCCAGAACCTTGACAAGAAGGCGAGCTCCGAGGGCGGCACGGCCGCGGGCTCGGGCCTGGACTCGCTGCACAAGAATAGCGTCAGGTGAGGGCGGGGGTGGGGCCTTGACTCGCCCAGAAGCGGCGTGGCTTCTCTCTGCCGCGGGGCGGGGGTGGGATAGGCGTGGCTTCTCGCTGCTGTGGGGGGGCGGGGGTAGGCGTGGCTTCTCGCTGCCGCGGGGCGGGGACAGGGATAGGCGTGGCATGGGGGCGGGGCCGGTTTGTAGACGAGGCTTCTACGCTGCCCGAGAACTGCGTAGGGTGGAAGCCGACAGATGGGGCGTGGTAGGCCCGGGGTAGGGCGTGGCCTCGCGGCAGAAGAAGTTGTCTGTTGTGGGCGGGGACCGTCTCCATCTAATCCTAGCAGCTCTGGGGTTAGTCGACCCAGGAGGGACGCAGTGGGACCCGACAACAAAAGGTGGGGTCGACCTCTTCGGGTTGAACAAAAATAGTATCCGATAGGGGCCAAACAGCCTCACTCTGCATTTCTGGGACATGGCGGGGTGGGGACTGTAGTAGGGCTGGCCAGGCAGTGACGGGGGAGGGGGTGTGGGGGGGTGCTTCCTGGGTGGGGTCACAGGTGGGCCGAGTCTAGAACCCAGCGATGTGGGGGTGGAGCTGAGGGTCTCCTGCAGCCTTCCAAGGCTCTAGGGTGGGCGGGGGGTGGGAAAGGCTCTCCAAAGCACAAAAGCTGTCAGCCACATGTGTCCACCCCGCAGCGAATCAGAGGGAGCTGTATGGCAAGACTTTGGCCAAGCCCTTCAGCCTATAAACCCTCCTCTGGCCGCCAGATCCGATGGCTTCCTCAGACAAAACACCTTTACCTGGCTATCAGCCCCTGGGTGTTCCCACCCCCATCTCCTTTTTGTGTTGCTGGCACTCCGTACACTCCGTAGACACACATGTCCTTCCTGCCTCCCAGGACTTTGAGTGTCCTGTCCCATTTGCCTGCACCCCGCACACCACTGTTTGTCTCCAAAGGAGAGCTGACTCCTAAGTCCACTGCCCAGGCTGTCCCTGGCTGGCACACCTCCTCTCTGTACTTCTCACTGGACCCTCCTCCCCTAGAAGTCTGGGAGCTCCTGGTGGACAGGGTGGGCCTGAGCTTCGTGCACAGGTTGGATTCATAAGCTCCTCTTCCTCTTTGCAGCCAGATCTCGGTGCTTAGCGGGGGCAAGGCCAAGTGCTCACAGTTCTGCACCACTGGCATGGACGGTGGCATGAGTATCTGGGATGTGAAGGTGAGACTTGCCCTTCCTGCCATGCCCCAGGTCAACTCTTTCCCCCCGTCCCTCCTCCCTGGAGATGACCCCCATCCTTCATTCCTGCAGAGAAGGCACTGCGTGGGGAAGAGGGGTGGGGTGGCCTCTTTACATCTGGGCCTTGGTGCTCACTGGGGCACCCATCTTCAGGGCCAGATTTCAAACCCATGTCTGACAGACTCCAAAAGTCCAGGTTCTCTGCCCTCTGCTGTGCTGGGACTGATAGGTGATCAGGTCCCTGGGGGTGGCGTGTCCTGTAGGACAGTTGAGAACCAGCCTGTCCTTTCTGCCTCCCTGCAGAGCTTGGAGTCAGCCTTGAAGGACCTCAAGATCAAATGACTATGCAGAATGTCTAGAATGTCTTCATCCCAGCTGCTGGGAAAGTGGGGCGAGGGGTCAGGGAGGCTAATGGTTGCTTTGCTGAATGTTTCTGGGGTACTGGTATGAGTTCCCGTAGGGGCTGCTCCCTCAAAAAGGGAGGGGACAGATGGGGAGCTTTTCTTACCTATTCAAGGAATATGTGCCTTTTTCTTAAAGAAATGCTTTCATTTATTGAAAAAAAAAAATGCCCCCAAAGCACTATGCTGGTCATGAACTGCTTCAAAATGTGGAGGTAATAAAATGCAACTGTGTCAAAAAGCAAAAAAGCAATTGTGGACCTCACTGACTACCCTGCCTCAGAGCCACAGGGGCATCAGGGACCTTGCCACAGCCCCCACCTTCTTGTGCCTTCCTCCATCTCATTTTCACGGCTGTACACATGAACCTGGGCAGCAGCTACAAGATTTCCAGGGAAGAGGAGGTGGCTTTGGTAATACCCTTGAGGTGATTCCTGCTCCTTGGGGGTCAGCATTGGAAGTTTTCTTCAGCGGGCCAAGGGCTTGGAGGTCAGGGCCAGGCAGATATTGGCAGCTGTGGCATCCCCCCAGGGCTCCTGGTGCTGTCGACCCCACCACGGTCAGGCACACAAGTGTGGTGGGAGTTGCTGGGAGAGGCTCTACACTAAATTATTTTGGCTCTGAGAAAGGGTAGTCATAAGGTAGGTGTCTTGTGACACGTTGTGGAAGGAGGAGGCCCGTGGGAATGGCTGGCCTGAGGCCATGTTTATCAAAGTTTCCTCTATATGCCTAAGACAGTCCTCTTCTTGCTCTACCTTGGGGTGGGGGGCTGCCCAAAATCAGGAGTAGTAGCCCTACTCCTACCTGGCACCCAGTTACATCAGTAGAGCCGCTGGCCTCTCAGGACCACGCACAAAACATACTGCTGTTCACAGGGTACAGGGGCAGACAGGTGCTATGGGTCACCTTTCACTGGCCTGAATCCACAGGCAGGCCACTCCTAAACCTCAGTTTCCCCATTATCAGTCCCTGTCACAGAGGACTGAGGGAAGTCAGTGCAGCCAGTGCTGGGTACCAGCTCTTAGGTCGCTTCCTCTGGTACAAAACTCTTGAGGCTGTTACCCCCAGGGGACACCAGCAGGCCAGGCCAGGCTAGGATCCTGGTGCTGCTTCAGCCTGCTGTGGCCTGGAAGGGTCCCTGTCTGCTGAGGCCCAAGATCCCGACTTGGCTAAAGGAGGGCAGGGGGCAGGCTGTGGCATCTGAGGTCTCCCAGCCCTGATCCTGGGGTCCAGTCCCCACACCGTGCTCAGTGCTGCCTGACAGATGTCATGCCCCAGGTAGGTATATGTCCTGAACCTTGCCAGGTGCATGTGCCTTAGCATGGCACCGTACCCTGCTGGGTAAAAATGGTTTGGGCACAGGAGCCAAAGGATGGATTACAAGACAAAGATTACGATAATGTCAAGTTTAATCTGCCAAATATACAAGTTGAATTTGTGGAGCGTGTTTGGCCTGGGTGCTGCACAGTAAACAGAGGTTTCTTGAAATGATCAATGGGTGGGGTTAAAAATGGGCACTGGCCCTGGCCAGGTGGGTAGGAACCTGTGGAAAGGGCAGACAGGACAGACAAGCCATGATCCTTAAGGACCCAGGGGCGCAGGCTCCCAGATGATAGCCCCTCTTTGAATGAGCACCCAGGCAACACAGTCCGGGGCTGGTTGTAGCAAAGCCATCAGCAGCTGCCTCCTGGCATGACCACCCCCTTCCGTGCTATCTACTAGACAAAGGAAAGCTCTTTATACCCCATCTCCCAGGCACCCCTCAGCAAGGGCTCTGAATTCTAAAAACAGCGAAAACATTCAAATGGTTACATATGAAATGCTGTCCTGCATCTTTCTGTCTCAAAGATAGCAGCTTGCCCCTCCCCCAGCCCCCCCATCACCCCAAACAATTGCTGTGCCAAGATGAAGAGGAGGTCCCAGGCCGTGGGGGACTCCTGGCCGTGAGGGGCTGTTGCAGCGGCGCCAGGGCACAGGGTGGGTGAGACAGCAGAGGTCCTGGCAGCGTGGCCCAGGTCCCTGGCATCTCGCGTTTACTTATTCAGGGAGAGTGACTGCATTCTTTTTCCTGACAATGTGGCATCATCTTTTGCTGAGGGGTGGGAGAAGAGCAGGGGTTAGAACAAAGCAACCCCCAACTCCCAACACATGCACCAGAACCCTAGACCTTTAGGTCTGAAAGGCCACAGAAAACATTCTATGCAACAAAGCACCAAAGAAGGGACCCAAGAAGGGCCGAGGTGCAGGAGAGGATTTCTGCTGCAGCTATGGCCCCGGGCCCCAGACATTCCCGACATGTTTCAGTAGCCAGGAGCACCTTATGCAACGCTGTCCCTCCACAAAGCCGCACCAACACATACTCTAGTGGGCAAATGGAAAATTCTTACCCCACCTCCCAGAACCCTGTAATACTTTTTTTTTTTTTTTTTGAGACAGAGTCTCACACTGTCGCTTGGGCTGGAGTGCAGTTGCATCATCTTGTCAGCGTGATCTCAGCTCACTGCAACCTCTACCTCCTGGTTCAAATGATTCTCCTGCCTCAGCCTCCCCAGTAGCTGGGATTACAGGCTACTGTAATGAGGACCACAATGAGAAACAGGCACTCGACATCACGCCCAGCTAATTTTTTTATCTTTAGTAGAGACGGGGTTTCACCATGTTGGCCAGGCTGGTCTCGAATTCCTGACCTTGTGATTCGCCCACCTCGGCCTCCCAAAGTGCTGGGATTACAGGTGTGAGCCACCAAGCCCGGCCTAGAACCCTGTAATTCTAACCTCCATCCATGGGTTGTGAAGTCTAAAATCTAAACATTCCGGCCGGGCATGATAGCTCATGCCTGTAATCCCAGCACTCCGGGAGGCTGAGGCGGGCGGATCACCTGAGGTCGAGAGTTGGAGACCAGCTTGACCAACATGGGGAAACCCCATTTCTACTAAAAATACAAAATTAGTCAGGCGTGGTGGTGCATGCCTGTAATCCCAGGTAACGGGGAGGCTGAGGCAGGAGAATCGCTTGAACCTGGGAGGCAGAGGTTGCAGTGAACCAAGATCATGCCACTGCACTCCAGCCTAGGCATTAAAAGCGAGACTCCATCTGAAAAAAAAAAAAAAAAAAAAAAAATTCTAAACATTCCAACAGTTACATGTGAAGTCCTTTCCTGCTAGGGGTTTGTGAAGCAGGGTTGAATGGGAAGTTGGGATCACTGGATTTCTGCTGCGGGTGACAATGTCCCCGAGCAATTGCTTTCCCCTTTCCAGGCCCGCTTCCTCATGGTCTGAGGCAGGACAGATGGGCGTGTTGGGGCTCTCACAGACCCCTGGGAGATGGAAGGTTGCAAGTCAAATGCTCCTATAAACTGGACCAACTCCCATAGCCACCCTGGCCTAGAGGAACCTCCACCACCTCTGGCCTGCCTGGAGGGAGAGCACAGGAAGAGGGATGCCTGGGCTGGATGTCATGCCGGTCTGCACTGCTGTGTATCCAGCTCACCCTCCCAAGCCCTGCAGATGGAGAGCAGTGACCTCAGGCAGCTCTCTTGGGTTCCCAAGGCACCAGAGACTTTGGTGGCAGCTGTGAGTCTCAGGTGAGGCATGTTGGGAGTAGTGACTATCTACCTACTGTAGATGGTGCTCTGCTGAGATTTCAACCCACATCTGACTCCATGATGCCGCTGGACTCTCTCCCGGTCCCCCGGGAAGTGGCAGGCACACAGAGGGTGGGCCTCTCCTGAATGACCTAGGCAGCAGTCACTCCTCACCTCATCGTCATCTTGCGGACAGGGACATGAGTTCAGGGCTTGGTGGCTGGCCCAGGACGAGAGTTGGGGAACGCCCCTGCATGCGCAGCCTGGCCCTTACCTTTCCTTTCCTCCTCCTTCTTCCTGGCAGCTTCCTCCCGCTGTTTCCGGATGATGGCCAGCCGGGCCAGGTCTGCCTTGGCTTGCTCTGTCTTCCCGGCCAAGTGCATTTTCATGTAACGCTCTTTTGCCTTCTGCTTCTCTATCTCTTCTCTGTGTGGATAAAATGGTGTCACAGGGATGTCTTTCCCACTTTTTGCCAAAATGGACGGGAGACAAATAAAGGCCAAGAATTTGGCCTAGGGCCAAGGTGGAAGGGGTGCTCTGGCTGTGAGTCCTTGGCTCCATGAACCCCCTCCTTGGTTCACCCAGAAAGTGAGCAGGAGAAAGAGGCCCTGGGAGGAAACATCTGTGACCTCCAGAAAGCCTCAGCGGGAGAGGGGATAATGTCCAGCTACAGCAGGGAGGGGAGGATGCCTGAGGGATTCATGATCAGGCTCTGGTGGCCACAGAAAAAGGCGGGGGAGTGTGTTCCAGAGAAGATGACCAGGAGGATTAAAGCACTGGGGCCCGCATCCTACAAGGAATAAAGGCTGGGCACAGTGGCTCAGGCCTGTAATCCCAGCACTCTGGGAGGCCAAAACAGAAGGATCACTTGAGGCTAGAAGTTTGAGACCTGCCTGGGCAATATAGCAAGACTCTATCCGTTACAAAAGAGAAAATTTAACAATTAGTTGGGTGTGGTGGCACACATCCATAGTGCCAGCTACTTGGAGGCTGAGGTACGAGGATTGCTTGAGCCCAGGGTTTCAAGGCTGCAGTGAGCTCTGACTGCACCACTGCACTCTAGCTTGGGTGACAGTGAAATCCTATCTCTAAAAAATACAAATAAAAAAGAAAAGGAATTAAGAAGAGAAGGAAGCAGCCACAGGGCACAGGATGAGGACCACAGTGAGAAACAGATACTCCCAGTCTCAGGTCAACACCACACGGCCCATTCTTACAGCAGCTCAGATGTGCATGTTGCTGTCCCGAAAAGGGGCAGCACCTATCAGTAGGAGTGTGGGAGTAATCGCTCGGCTCCCATGGGACAGAGGTGTCAGTAATGAACCCCCTAGCTAGAGTCAGTGGTGAGGGTCAATAAGACATTCGCTACAGAGGTGAGGAGATAACACCTGGTGACCTGCAGATCCCAGCCCAAAGGCTCCGCAGGGCCCTTCAGTTTAAGCAAAGTGCCAGGCAGGGCATCTCTGCAACCCCAAAGGGCAGAGAGAGCAACAGGAGCCCTTTTACTGGAAACCCAGAAAGGGTACAGCCTTATTGAAGACTGCACAGCTGCCAAGTGGCAGAATACCCAGGTTGCTGGGTTTCTGAAGTCAACGCAGAGAAGAAACTACTGAAGGGGAACAGAAGGGTCCTTAGCAGCTGCAGTCACAACCAAGCTCACGGCCTTCCCTTTGAGGGTTTCACAGACACACCCCTCAGCCATCATCCTAAATGTCCAGTCAGGAGAGAAACCAGCAGTCTTCCACCTCTTGTAAGGTCCTTGAGGTCACCTGGTCACTGCCAAAAGTCAGGGCACCAGTCGAGGACTGATCCTGTGCCAGGCACTTCAGTGTTTGATCTTGATCCTCATATAACTCTGGAGGAAGGTATTTGCAGCTTCATTTTCACACGGGACTTGTAGAGACCCGGGGCAGCTGGCTGAGCCAGGCATAACCTCCCTGTGCTGGGCTGGACTGCCTTCCGGCCGGCACAGGCTCATAGTCCCCTTCTAGTCCCCATGGCCATGACACTACGAATGGATGCAGGTCAGGAATGGTCAGATCAGTGGGGTAAGGGAGGTCTCCTCAGGGTGTGGTGCTCTGAAGAGGGGAATGGAGGGCAACCCTCTGTATCCTGGGCCATTACCTCAAGTGCAATGCTCAGGTCTGAGCCTGTTGTCCTATACCCTGGTATCCTGTATCAATTGGTGAAAACAAATTCTATGTGGATTTTTAAAGGCTACTGAAGGGCCTTTGGGGAATGAGACAGAAATAAACATAGCCACAGCCCCCAGCCAACTGGGGACCTCTGTCTCCCGCAGGCCAACTGCTAGCCTGTGTTCCCCAGGTCACCAGGCCCAGCCAGTGATGTTACCGTTCTCTCCTCGAAAGCTCCTTTGGCCCGTCCAGATCCAGTTGTGTGACCTTTTTGGTTGTCTGTGCCACCCGGTTGGGGTTCTCGATGTCAATGAGCCCTTCAACACCTTTGCGCTTTTGCTAGAACAGGGCAAGAAGCTGGTTGTTGGAATTCAGGTCTTGTGGAGCCCCTGAGGGCCGCTCCCATCATCTCTCAGCCCATCTGGATGGGGACAAACTCCTGCTCCACCCCTAGCACACATAGTGCTCAGCCCAAGTCTCACAGTGGGGACAGCTCTCTGGAACATCTGCACTAGCCTGGGAAGAGCCCACAGAATGGTTGCTCAGGGTCCAATAACTTGTCCAAGGTCAACCAGAAAGTAGGTGGTAGATGAGAGGTGCACCCTACACCAGCTCGCAAGCACTCACACAGCACTACTCCCCCACTTCAAGCTCAGCTTCCAAAAGCAGTTTTCCATGGAATCCCATGCCTGATTCTCCCTACAAGAAGCGCTGGGCTGGAATCCTCATGCAGGCTGGGCCAAGTACATGTTGTCACGACCAATTCCAATTCCCACCCACCTCAGCTGATGGACTAGATGTGTAACTCGAGAATGAGCCACTGAATCACAGACTCTACAGGTTTGGGGAACTGGCCCAAGAACCTGGAACCTGCACCTTCTACCTCCCCTGGGGAAGTTACAGAAGCAAGGAGTGTGTTCTCAATGCAGCAGGTTTGGTCAAAGTTTCAAACCCTGTCAATTTCACCAATTCTCCTTAAGGGAGGAGGGAGGCAGCTCCACTCCACAGAGCTCCCTCCAAACACCTACACCCAAACCAGCTGCACAGTTACTCTTCCACTCAGACGCCTGGCACTGCAAACGCAACACATCTAAGAACTCAACATTCACCCTTACCTAACCAGACCCTCGCTGCAATCCTAAGCGTACCCTTAATTCCTCCTTCCTTCAGCAACTCCCAAATATGGCTTAAGTCTGTCCACTCTTCTCCACTGCCACTGTCACCACCCTAGGGCAAACCACAATTTCTGACCTAAACACTACTCTTACTCTCAACACCTTATCATTCACTCTCCACAGAGAAGCCAAAATAACCTTTTAAAAGCATATCTGGGCCAGGCGAGGTGGCTCACGCCTGTAATCCCAGCACTTTGGGAGGCCGAGGCGGGTGGCTCATGAGGTCAAGAGATTGAGACCATCCTGGCCAACATGGTGAAACCCGTGTCTACTATAAAAATACAAAAATTAGGCTGGGCGTGGTGGGTCACGCCTGTAATCCAAGCACTTTAGAGGCCAAGTCGGGCGGATCACCCGAGGTCGGGAGTTCAAGACCAGCCTGACCAATACAGTGAAACCTTGTCTTTAAAAAAAAAAAAATACAAAAATTAGCTGGGCATGGTGGCGTGTGCCTGTAGTCCCAGCTACTTGGGAGGCTGAGGCAGGAGAATTGCTTGAACCCGGGAGGCGAAAGTTGCAGTGAGCCGAGATTGCACCACTGCACTCCAACCTGGTACCTGGCGACGGAGCTAGACTCTTGTCTCAAAACAAAACGAAACAAAGAAACAAAACAAATAAATAAAAGCCTATCTGAGCCAGATGTAGTGGCTCAATCCTGTGGTCCCAGCACTTTGGGAGGCTGAGGCCAGTGGATCACCTGAGGCCAGGAGTTTGAGACCAGCCTGGCCAACATAGTGAAACCCCAACACTACTAAAAATACAAAAAATTAGCTGGGGGTGGTGGTGGGCGCCTGTAATCCCAGCTACTTGGGAGGCTGAAGGGTAAGAATCACTTGAACACAGGAGGCGGAGGTTGCCATGAGCCGAGATCTTGCCATTACACTTCAGTCTGGGCCACCAAAGCGAAACTCTGCCTCAAAAAAAAAAAAAAAGGCCGGGCATGGTGGCTCACACCTGTAATCCCAGTATTCTGGAGGCTGAGGCGGGCAGATCACAAGGTCAGGAGATTGAGACCACCCTGGCCAACATGGTTAAACCCCGTCTCTACTAAAAATACAAAAATTAGTCGGGCGTGGTGGCGCATGCCTGTAATCACAGCTACTTGGGAGGCTGAGGCAGGAGAATCGCTGAAACCCGGGAGGCAGAGGTTGCAGTGAGCTGAGATCGTGCTACTACACTCCAGCCTGGGTGACAGAGCAAGACTCTGTCTAAAAAGAAAAAGACTCAGTACCTGGTAGTCATCTTCTTCATCTTCACTATCATCTGAGTCTAGAGATTTCTTCTCCTTTTTGGGGTCACCTGCAGCCCCATCTCCACCTTCTTTTTGTTCCTCTTCTTCCTGTTTCAGAAATGGACAACCTGCAGAATCAAAAATGCAAAACAAATCCCCAAGACTGTGACCCCATCACCCCCAGGCTGTGGACCTTGAGAAATCAAGCCTCTGGAAGGCTGGAACCAAGGATGACAAGGGTCCTACTGTGACCCTGGCCCCCAGGGAGTGGGACCTGGACCAGACACAGGCAGCCTATGCACTCGGCACCACAGCTTGGAGGCCATTCCCATGGTCCAGCAAGCCCTCACACAGCCACAGAGGGCCCTGCCCACCTTCCTAACCCAGCCACATCAGCAGCCAGGGTGTGAAGCTTGTCTTCTGGGGTGAGAAGGGCTCAGCCACCATGCTGAAAATCATCATGCTGGGATTCCCAGGCGAGTCCTCCCCACTGTCCACTTCCACTCCATGGCAGGCCAGCCGCCCTGACCCACCCATGCATGTGACCTCCTGCACCAGCTTCTCACCACCTTTTTTGCCTTCCCACCAACAAAATCCCTTACAGAAACCTCATGTCCTTCACCTCTTGGCATTTGCCCACACATTCTCCAGGTCTTGCTCAGCTGCCGGCTCCTCCAGGGACCCCTCCCAGAGACCCCAGCTAGATGTGGCCTTTCCAGTCATGAGGCTCCTGGGGCGTGTCACAGCTGTGCACCCATCTGGCCCTGACTGCTCCCTTAGGCCCTTGAGCCAGGCATTGATCTAATGATGTGGTAGGGATGAAGATGCCAATAATGAGGGGAACGCATTCTATTTCCTAACAGTGATCTGGACAATGTACTGTGGGAGCAGAGGAGAGGGAACTACTCAATCAGCTCTGGCTAGAGGTGAGTCACAGAGGAGGGGAGGCTAAACAATGCCTCCAGGAATGGAGAGCACGCTGCTGCTGCGGGTGTGGGAAGGCAAGGCACAAGCTGTGTGCAGTCTGGCAAATCGTCCTGTGTGGCTGCAGCAAACAAGCAGGGGTGCTGGGAGCTCGAGCTGTGGCTGGACAGGGCCTGTGGGAGGGAGAGCCTCCAGAAAGCAGGTGCACAAGACCAAGAACACAGCCCCAGTAAGGCGGCTGCTGCAGAGTGACCACAGTTCTTTCTAACCGATCCACTCAGAGGATGCCCATGATCTGACTGTCAATGGTTGTTCTGAGACTCACAACTGGGGCTCACTGCCCTCCCAATGCCCACATGCTAGCCTATCCCTGAGAATGGGTAGTCCTTGCCTGGCCTCTCTGTGAGCCTAAGAGGCAGAGCACCACCCCGGGCCGCTAGTGTGGCCTGGACAGGCATGTACTCACCCTGGCCTTCTGCTTCTCAGCCTGGAGCTGTGCGTCAATCTCCTCAGGGCTCGTATACTGCCTCGCCCGGCCTTTGTGGCCTCCCTTTCTCCCTGCAGAGACCAGCAGTTTAGAAGATGAGGGGAAGGCAGCTGCCTTGACTGCTCTGACCCCCAGAGGGCTGTGTCCTGCTTAGAGTGCTCTCATCAGAGGCCATAGAGACCTCATCTACCCCTCACCCAGCACCACCCAAACCCGACACCTCCTCCACCTTCACATGTTCAAAGGCACACAGGAAGCAACTCGTGACCATATGACGCATCACCGAACTGTGTACTAAATGAAGGCTCCTGCACAGAAGACTGGTGGGGAGGACATGGTGGATGATGCACAGCAGTGACTGGCTACATCCTCTAGTCCCTTAGAATCCAAGCACAGTGGACTCAGATGCAACCACAGAAACATGTACCACTTACACCCCTGCCGTCACTGTAAGGGCTTTTTATGCAATGTTCTGTCACAGCCAGGGGCACATTTGATTCTCAGAACAAACCTATGGTACAGGAGTGACTGCTGGTCCCATTTCATAGACCAGGAGACTTAGACCAAAGCAGAATGCTGAACTCCACAACACTCAGAGTCCAGCTCCCAGGTTCTACCCTTACTGGCTTGGTGACTATAGATAGGCAGGTATTTAACCTCTCAGTCCCAGTTTTGTCTCATCTGTGTCCCTACCTCACAGATTGCTACAAAGACAGATGAATTAGTCAATATACGGAAAGTGGCTGGAATAGTGCCTGGTACTGAATAAGCACTGCAAAAATGTTCACTAATGGCCGGGCACAGTGGCTCATGCCTGCAATCCCAGCACCTTGGGAGACTGAGGCAGGCAGATCACTTGAGGTCAGGCGTTCAAGACCAGCCTGGTCAACGTGGTGAAACCCCGTCTCTACTAAAAATACAAAAATTAGCTGAGCATGGTGGCACATGCCTGGAATCCCAGCTACTGGGGAGGCTGAGGCAGGAGAATTGCTTGAAATGGGGAGGCAGAGGTTGCAGTGAGCCAAGATGGCGCCACTACACTCCAGGCTGGGCCATAGAGCCAGATTCTGTCTCAAAAAAATACAAAAAATCCCTGATTTCCAAAGTCTGTCTCTGTAAGGAGAGAATCTATAATCATCCAGACTTACTTTTCCTTCTAATTAGTATTTGCTGAGGGGGAAAAAAAAAACAAACCCCACCACTGAGCACATAAGCAATTTACTGCAGATATCAGAAATACAATAAAATACCTCGTGTTCATCTTAGCAGTATGGCAAAATGAATACTTAAGGGAAAAAAAAATACCTACAGGCCAAAACTTTGTGCTTAGACTAAGAAATTACAAAGTACAGCTGAAAACAAACCTGACTACACAGTCTAAAAATTAAAACTGTGAGTAGCAATTAAAGTCTCAGTTTTATACTCTGACCCTCTTCAGATGGGACACTAGACTGACCCTTGCTAAAGCCATCAGCCAGTTTTAGAGCAGGGTTGCATCCCCCTCTGCTGGCCCCCGAGTATCCAAGGATGGCTATGGCCCCACCTCCACAAAGTACCTCTCCTGGAAGGTGAGGCCCACCTGATTTCCAGTCTGTTTCTGTGAGCAGAGAATCTGTAACCAGCCAGAGTTGATTCGTACTCCACAGGCAGTAGCAGAGATACTGGCCTCCTCTAATTTCTTACGGCAGCTGCAGAGCCATAATTGGGCTGCTACAGACCACATCACCCATTTTTAATGACTACCTAGGTTCCCAGGGGTGTCTAAGTCTATGCTTATTAAAGTCCTATTGTGCCGGGCGCAGTGGCTCACGCCTGTAATCCCAGCACTTTGGGAGGCCGAGGCGGGTGGATCACAAGGGTCAAGAGATCGAGACCATCCTGGTCAACATGGTGAAACCCCGTCTCTACTAAAAATACAAAAAAAAATTAGCTGGGCATGGTGGCACGTGCCTGTAGTCCCAGCTACTTGGGAGGCTGAGGCAGGAGAATTGCTTGAACCCGGGAGGCGGAGGTTGCGGTGAGCCGAGATCGCGCCATTTGCACTCCAGCCTGGGTAACAAGAGCGAAACTCTGTCTCAAAAAAAAAAAGTCCTATTGTGAGACAGCAAGTGTGCCATGAAAAAAACCAATACCCTTTCTTGCTCTCTTAATGCATCAGGCAACAGTAACAACTCAGAGTTGGTTACTATAGGCTCTCCTCTCATGTACTTGGCTATGGGACCCTGACCTTAGCTCGGTCCACACTAACTTTTATAATAGGTTCTTCAAGACTTGAAAAAATGCTTTGTAGTTAACCTAATGGAAATCAGAGTTAGTCACTTACTCTTGGGTTTGATACTTTTAACACTTTGATATTTTTCTGTGGTTTTCAAATTAACTGAAGAACACATAAAACTTTTCTGCCCAAAAAAGCTCTTCACAAGCCCAAAGACCATTTAACTATGAATTCATATTTAAAGTTTTCTTTCTTTCATTTTTTGAGATGGAGTCTCTCCCCCGTTGCCCAGGCTGGAATGCAGTGGTGCGACCTCGGTTCACTGCAACCTCTGCCTCCCGGGTTCAAGGGATTCTCCTGCCTCAGTGCCCTGAGTAGCTGGGCCTACAGGTGCCTGCCAAGATGGCAGGCTAATTTTTCAGTAGAGACAAGGTTTCACCGTGTTAGCCAAGACGGTCTCGATCTCCTGACCTCATGATCTGCCTGCATTGGCCTCCCAAAGTGCTAGGATTACAGGCGTGAGCCACCGTGCCGGGCCCATATTTAAGGTTTTCTAATTGTAACCTCTAACCTTTGCCCAAAGTATCCACTGAGTAAAATTTTGGAAGGAGGATGGCTCATTCAGCAACCTCCTTTTACAGATGAAGGGACTGGGGAACAATAGCAGAGAGGCTTTTCCGGCCACAGAACAAATCAGTAGAGAGCTAGGTTTAAACACATTTTGTTCCGTAATGCCCAATTATCTCTGGAGTCAGGAAGCGATTTAGGTTTGAAAACGCTCCAGGCAGATGTTTCTGTGGGCCGAGTGCGTTAACCAACATAACACATGAGCTACCAACACAAATATACTTGTTCTGTGCCAGGAGGTACCCAGGCACTTTGTAAGCACTATCATTTTACCACTCCATCCCCAATTCGCCAAGCTGAGGATTAGCCCGGTGTTTCAGATGAGAAAGAGGTTAACTTGTTCAGGGCCACAGAATTAGACAGTGACATAGCTGTCAAATTGGGGACTATCGATTTTAAAGGGGAAAAGAGGATAGAGGACCGGCTACAACGGACTGGGCAGTCATGGACCTTCTTAGAAGGCCAAGAGCTGGCAAAGCCTTAAATATAGCAATAGTTAATGCTTACTGGGCACTTTTAACGACTGCCTGGCACTGTACTGCGCACTCCACTTGGATTACGTAGTTGAAGCCTCCCAACAGTACTATGAGGTAGGTACAATCCCTCATTGGCAAATGAGAAAACGGAGACGTGGAGCGACTAGCTCAAACGAACACACCGAGCCGCTACCGAACAGGAGAGTCGAAGCCAGATCTGCAAGGCTCATGGCATCGCCTTAAGTATCCGTAGGCAGGCCTGGCTGAACCGAAGCCAAAAAGGACCCACGTTTTACGCGAGAGGCAGGCGGGCCCGGCACAAGCGCGGGACGCGGTGACTCAGTCCCCAGCCAGGCTAAAAGTGGGATAAATTCCAGAACCCCTAGGCCCGGAGAAGCGCATCCTGGATCCGGCTTTCCACGCCGACTAGGACCCAGAGCTTCCGAAACTCCTCAGATCACTGAGGGAGTGGCTCTTGGCCACCACAGTCCTCAGTTTCCCCATCGGGACAATTGGGCGTTGAGGCCCAGCCCTGGCTCTCAGCCGGTGCGGACAACCTCCCTCTGTGCCGTTCTCAGAGACGCCCATGGGCTGAGGGGATAGCGGGAGCCGGACCTGGGCCGCCCCTCGAGGCCTGCGGGCCACGCGTGCCCGCCCCTCACCTCCTTTAGGCATCGCGGCTCCGGCGGCTGCGGCGGCGGCGCCTCGAACTGACACCGGAACCGGAAATACCTTGGGCTCGACTTCTTCCGCCCGGCCCAGTCCCCGCCGCGGCCGCCGCCGCAGTCGCCGCAAGGACCCGGACCTCAGGGAGGCCTCTGCACGGAGCCGGACTGTCTCGCGCGCCGCCTGAGTCCAGGCTCGCCCGCGCGCTGCCGGGCAACAGCACCCCCAGTCTCTCCGTTCGGGAAGACGCGTGCCACCGCCAGAAGTGACGGTGAAGTGCAGCAGCGGCTCTGGAATTCTATACAGGCATTAGTGAGGGCATCTAAGATGACGCAATCTCCGCGCTGGGTGGGCGGGGCTCCGCGAGGACCCCATGCCCGAGAAGTTGCTTGAGGAGCGGAAGTCGTCAATGGAGTAGCGGCGACCCAAGGCGGAGAAGTTTCCGGTAGGTGTTTTTCCTCGGTTCTCGATTACTTTTGCAGCAGCTGAGGCGGGAGACCGGTGGTCTCCACCGTCCTGGAGGGCGATCTGAGTGGCTGGACCGGGATCGTTCGGCCTTTGGACCGGAATGAGCTACCGAGAGGAGGCGGCGCCCCGTTCCTTCTTCCGAGGGGATGGTAGATTTGGGGGTTTTCTTCTAAGCTTCTCACGCCGTTTTCTGTGGTAGGAACGTCTTCTGTTTTGTTTTTCTAAGCTGGGTTTAGATGTTGTCCTTTTTATGAGCCTTCCCCACAATCCCGCTTTAACACCTCCGTTTCCTCTTCATCGCCTCTTTCCCCGAGCGCCCCAGTCTCTGTTACACCTCCCGATACATCTTTCTTCGAGATCTGATTACCTCCTACCTTCTCTTTCTCCTCGATCTGGTTACCGCCTACCATTTCCTCCTTCGGGAGGCCTCTTCTGACTCCCAGGCTGTATCAGGGCCCTCGAATTTCTCCTGGGTCATAGAAAGCAGTTATTCTCTTGTCACAGGCTATGCGCCTTGGGGCCGAGACCAAAATTCACCTGTTTCTAGCTTCAGCATAGGGGAGACCAGTGCGAAGACCACAGATTTGGGAATCAGGAACTCTCCAGAGTCAGACTTTGCAAATTCTTAACTGTGTGACCCTGATTCTACCTCTTAGAGTTTGATTCCTCATCTGTATAGTTGTTTTAAAGAGTTCATGAGAGGAGGCTGTGGCAGGGGTGGTCTTTGTAAAGGGTCAGATACCTTAGAGAAGGTAACTTCTGTATTGAATTAAAGAGAAATGACTGAATTAAAGAGAAATGAGTCTGTTATGCTGAAAAGTAAATAATTAACCTGAGTTCTCTCTGACAGCAAGGAAACGCTATGTGGTTAGAAAAACACTTTGCTATTTGAATTTGGAGCGGCCTCTTTTATGGGCATTACCTGACTTGTTTATGTAGTATGTTGTTTGGTATGAAAGAGACCTTGGCAATCAGCTAATCCACTGCTCTCATATTACAGATGAAACCAAGGACCAAAGAGGGAAAGTGACCTCAAAGTCACAGAATAATTTGTTAGAGCTAGACAAGAATCCAAGCCTGCAACTGCAGAGACCAGAGATCTTTCAGCTATACTCTCGGGACGCACAGCTTAAGGTACTTTGATTTTACAACCATCTTTCCCTTTTTATTTTATTTTTTGTTTTGTTTTGTTTGTTACTGAGACACAGTCTCTGTCACTAGGGCTGGAGTGTAGTAGTGTGAACAAGGCTCACTGCAGCCTCAACCACCAGGGCTCAAGTGATTCTCTGGCCTCAGCCTTCCCTGTAGCTCAAACCACAGGCACCTACCACCGTGCTCAGTTTATTGATTTTTTTTTTTTTTTCTTTTTTTTGTAGACACAGGGTCTTACCACATTGCTCAGGCTAGTCTTAAATTCCTGGACTCAAGTGATCCTCCCACCTCGACCTCTCAAAGTGCTGGCCAAGACCGGAATTACAGGCATGAGCCACCGTGCCTGGCCTTCCATCTTTGCCTTTATAAATACTCATCCCCTGACTCCCCGAGTCACAGCCCTCCTTATACTCTATTGTAATTACTTTTTTTTCTCTTGTTTGTCTCCTTGCTAAAATGTCACTTTCTAAGGGGCAGAGGCTGTGTTGTTACTGTTCTGTGTTCCCAACATCCAGTATAGGGCCAAGCTTGTAGTTGATGTTAGCTAATGACAGCAACAAATGTCTCTTGGGCACACTTTATACACCAGGCATGATAACATACAATTATAATGAAGTCTTCACAACGACCACATAAGGTGGCTTCCATTATCCTCATTTTGCAGATATAGAAACAGAGACTTAGGAAGGTTAAGTACCTTTCTGAAGATCATAGGGGATGAGTAGCAGAGCCAGGATGTGAACAAAGCCAGTACTAAGCCCTGTCCCATAGCTATGACGCTATGCTGTTTCGAGGAAGTCAACCTGGACCAAACTAATGGCCAGCAAAGGTGTTTGGGGATTTGAGACTCAGAAACCAATTCATTTAATTTTTTCCCCCCTAGATCTTTGCAAATTATCCTGTAGAGGGAAAATGCCTAAAGTCAAAAGAAGCCGGAAAGCACCCCCAGATGGCTGGGAGTTGATTGAGCCAACACTAGATGAATTAGATCAAAAGATGAGAGAAGGTGAGTGGGGGAGTTCCTGTCTGGGTGGGCTGGGTCCAAGGGTCACAGGCTTAGATGCCTCCAGGGGACAGGCATAAATGCAAATATAAAAAGAGGCTGGTCGGCCGGGCACGGTGGCTCACGCCTGTAATCCCAGCACTTTGGGAGGCTGAGGCGGGTGGATCACGAGGTCAAGAGATCGAGACCATCCTGGTCAACATGGTGAAACCCTGTCTCTACTAAAAATACAAAAAATTAGCCGGGCGTGGTGGCACATGCCTGTAATCCCAGCTACTTGGGAGGCTGAGATAGGAGAATCACTAGAACCCAGGAGGTGGAGGTTGTGGTGAGCCGAGAATACGCCATTGCACTCCAGCCTGGGCAACAAGAATGAAACTCCGTCTCAAAAAAAAAATTTTTAAAAAAAGAGGCTGGTCGACTAACACTGACATGTTGTGTTTGCTTTCGAACTCATGGAAATACTGTAAGTGCCTGAAAATAAGATGACATTAATGAAAAGGTCCTCAAAAAGGTTTTTTTTTTTTTTTTGCCAACTTGAATATAAAAGGTTAGGAAGTATAGATCAAATAGTCAGATAGTCTACCTATAGTTATTTCCTATTTTGTTTAGCTGTATATTTAAAATCATATGAAATATATTTACTTGGAAGTGCTATTCCTTTTCAGTTTCATCGATTAGTCTTTGCTTCATCTGTTTTCTGTCACTTCCCTGTAAATGGCATGTGAACCCTCACTTTGTGAACCTGTGTCCTGTGCTGTCTTTGGAAATTTTGTCTGAAGCCACAAGCATCTGTTGGCCTTATATGATCACAGTGTGACCACTTACCAAGTTACTTTTTTTTTTTTTTTTTTTAATGAGACAGGAATCTTGCTCTGTCGTCTAGGCTGGAGTGCACTGTCGTGGTCTCGGCTCACTGCAACCTCTGCTTCCCAGGTTCAAGCAATTATTCTCCCTCTGGGATTACAGGTGTGCACCACCACACCCGGCTAATTTTTGTATTTTTTTTTTTTTTTTTTAAGATGGGGTTTCACCATGATGGCCAGGCTGGTCTTGAACTCATGACCTCAAGTGATCCACCCACCTTGGCCTCCCAAAGTGCTAGGATTACAGGCGTGAGCCTCTGCGCCCGGCCTTAATTTTTGCATTTATAGTAGAGATGGGGTTTCACCACGTTGGCCAGGCTGGTCACAAACTCCTGACCTCAGGTGATCTACCTGCCTTCGACTTGAAATGCTTGCTCACAACTAACCTAATCATTGTTATTCTGAGGCCATCCCTCCAGCAGTGATTACTAAATTAAATCAATGTTAAATTACTTTTTTTTTTTTTTTTTTTGAGACAGAGTCTCACTCTGTTGCCCAGGCTGGAGTGCAATGGCGTGGTCTTGGCTCACTGCAACCTCCACCTCCTGGGTTCAAGTGATTCTCCTGCCTCAGCCTCCCAAATAGCTGGAATTATAGGCATGTGCTACCACGCCCGGCTGAGTTTTGTATTCTTAGTAGACATGGAATTTCTCGATGTTGGCCAGGCTGGTCTCAAACTCCTGGACTCAAGTGATCCACCTGCCTTGGCCTCCCAAAGTGCTGGTATTACAGGCGTAAGCCACTATGCCTGACTGAAGTTCCTTTTTTTTTTTTGAGATGGAATTTCGCTCTTGTTTCTCGGCTTGGAGTACAATGGCGTGGTCTTGTCTCACTGCAACCTCTGCCTCCCGCGTTCAAGCAGTTCTCCTGCCTCAGCCTCTCTAGTAGCTGGGAGGACAGGCACGTGCCACCATGCCCAGCAAATTTTTATGTTTTTAGTAGAGATGAGGTTTCACCGTGTTAGCCAGAATGGTCTCGATCTCCTGACCTCGTCATCCACCCACCTCCACCTCCCAAAGTGCTGGGATTACAGGTGTGAGCCACTGCACCTGGCCAACTTTGCTGCTTTTTAAAAGAACTAGGCTGGGCGATGGCTCTTGCCTGTAATCCCAGAACTTTGGGAGGCCAAGGTGGGTGGATCACTTGAGGTCGGTAGTTCAAGACCAGTCTGACCAACATGGGGAAACCCCGTCTCTACTGAAATACAAAATTAGCCAGGCATGGTATTGCGTGACTGTAATCCCAGCAACTCGGAAGGCTGAATCAGGAGAATTGCTTGAACCTAGGAGACAGAGGTCGTGAGCTGAGATATCGCCATTGCACCCCAGCCTGGGCAATAAGAGCGAAACTTCGTCTCAAACAAAAAAAAAATCGTGGTACCAGGTAACTTCTATTACATACTCAGAACTTGCTATGCTATTTAGATTTGGAGCACCTATTGCAATAATCATAGTCTTGGGCTGAGAGATTTCTTCCGCAAGTAGCTCCTTATCAAAATAAAGGAAATGGGAGAGTGCTGGAATAGAGATTTTACGAGTCCTTGAAAGTAAATTAACATTGTCTTCTAAAGGGTGACTTTTGAGGAGAGGAGGAACCCGGCTTTGTGTTTAGATACTCTACCTCTAGAAAGAGGTATTCTTTGTTTTGTTTTTGTCTTTGTTTTCGTTTTGAGACAAGGTCTCATTTTGTTACCCAGGTTGGAGTGCAGTGATTCAATCACAGCTCACTAAAGCCTCCACATCCCAGGCTCAGGTGATCCTCCCACCTCAGCCTCCTGAGCAGCTGGAACTACAGGCATGCACTACCAGTCTTGGCTAATTTTTTGTGGAGATGGGATGTGTTAGTCTGTTTTCATGCATCTGATAGACATACCCGAGACTGGGCAGTTTACAGAAGAAAGAGATTTAATGGACTTACAGTTCCACGTGGCTAAAGAGGCCTCACAGTCATGATTGAGGGCAAGGAGGAGCAAGGCACATCTTACATGTGCACCTGCTGAGTCTTTACTACCTGCTTTTCTGCTTGGATCACAGCATTCTGTTTGTTGAGCTGAATTATAAATCCTGGTAATATAGTGACATAAAAGCTGGCGACATGGAGGTAGTCTTCTTGACCATTCCTCACCCTTCTGTTTTTCCCTACAAAGTGAAGGGATCATAGACAAAGATGAACTTGTTACTGCTTAGAGGGAATTGCTTGCAGAGAGTATGAGCGCCACCCGATATACGCGTGTTGAAACAGCTGTCTCCTGCAGCCACTTCGCTGAGAACCTGCAGATTGGTCTAGTTTATTTGGCTTTTCCTCAGCCCCAAAGGACTTTGGCTGGGAGATGAAAAGAGGTGCCTTAAAGATGATTAGCATGCCCATCTGTGGGCCTAGAGTTATCTTGAGAAACTATTATGCTGTAAAAATAGATCTGAAAGCATAGGGACCAAGGTTGTGTTTTGTTTTGAAACAGGATCTCACTCTTGTCCAGGCTGGAGTGCAGTGGCACAGTCTCAGCTCACTGCAACCTCCACTTCCCAGGTTCGAGTGCTTCTCATGCCTCAGCCTTCTGAGTAACTGGGATTGCATGCGTGTGCCACTACACCGAGATAATTTTTGTATTTTTAGTAAAGACAGGGTTTTGCCATGTTGACCAGGCTGGTCTTAAACTCCTGACCTCAAGTGATCTGCCCGCCTCTGCCTCCCAAACTGCTGGGATTAAAGGCGTGAGCCACTGCGCCCGGCCAGGACCAGCTTTTTAACAGAGAACAGTAGTTACCATTGAATTTTTTTTTTGAGACAATCTCGCTCTGTCACTTAGGCTGGAGTACAGTGGCACAATCTCAGTTTACTGTAACCTCCAACTCCCGGGTTCAACCAGTTCTGCCTCAGTCTCTCAAGTAGCTGGGATACAGGTGTGTGCCACCACGCCCAGCTAATTTTTTTTGTTTTTTAAATTTTTGTATCTTTCATAGAGACAGGACAGGGTTTCACCATATTGACTAGGCTGGTCTTGAACTCCTGACCTTGTGATCCACTCGCCTCAGCCTCCCAAAGTGCTGGGATTATAGGCCTGAGCCACTGCGCCTGGCCCACTGAATGATTTTTTTTTTGGTTATTCTTTTTTTTTCTTTGGCTTTGGCATCCTGGTAGATTTTTTAAAAATTCGTTTTCTAATTCTGTAATTTAAAAGACTTTTTTTTTTTAATGTCACACTGGTAACATGCTGCTGTTGTTACAAGGTTCGAGACTGGCACATCTCACACATGGATGTAAACACCCAATCATCACACTCATGAATTACAAAAGGATCCAGAAATATCATTTAAAACAATTATGTTTAAATTACTTAGCTTATAACAGCTTCATTGAGATATTAATCATATACTGTAAAAGTTATCCTGTTAAATTATCCAATTAAGGGGTTTTTAGTGTATTCACAAAGTTGTAGGACCACTGCCATAGTCAGTTTCACGTTTCAAGGTTCATCTGTGTTATAGAATATATCAGTACTTACTTCATTCCCCCTGCGTTTTTTTTTTGTTTTTTGTTTTTTTTGTTTTTTGTTTTTTGAGACAGAGTCTTGCTTTGTTGCCCAGGCTGGAGAGCAGTGGCACAATCTCGGCTCACTGCAACCTCCACCTCTGGGTTCAAATGATTCTCCCACCTCAGCCTCCCAAGTAGGTGAGATTACAGGCATGTGCCACCACGCCTTGCTAATTGTTTTGTATTTTTAGTAGACACGGGGTTTCACCATGTTGACTAGGCTGGTCTTGAACTCCTTACCTCAAGTGATTCGCCCACCTCAGCCTCCTAAAGTGCTGGGATTACAGGTGTGAGCCACCATGCCTGGCCCTTCATTCCTTTTTATGGCTGAACAATATTCTGTTATAAGGATAGACCACATTTTTGTTCATCTGTTCATTTGGGTTCTTTCTACTTTTTAGCTTCTGGGAACCTTCATGTACAAGTTTTTGTGTGCACGTGTTTTTAGTTCTCTTTGGTATGTAGCTAGGAGTGGAATTGCTGCTGGATAATGTGGTAATTATGTTTAACTTCTTTTTTGAGACAGAGCCTCTCTGTCACCTAGGCTAGAGTGCAGTGTCATGATCTCAATCTCAGCTCACTGCCACCTCCACCTCCTGGATTCAGGCAATTCTTCTGCCTCAGTCTTTCGAGTGTCTGGGATTACTTACAGACCCCACCACCACATCTGGCTAATTTTTGTATTTTTAGTAGAGACGGGGTTTCACCGTGTTGACCAGGCTGGTCTCGAACTCCTGACCTCAAATGATCCGCCCACCTCAGCCTCTCAAAGTGTTGAGATTACAGGCATGAGCCAGCCCCGTTTAACTTCTTCTTTTTTTTTTTTGAGACAGAGTTTCTCTCTGTTGCCCAGGCTGGAGTTCAGTGGCTCGATATTGGCTCACTTGCAACCTCTGCCTCTCGGGTTCAAGCAATTCTCTTGCCTCAGCCTCCTGAGTAGCTAGGATTACAGGCGTGAGCCACCAGCCCGGCCTATTTAACTTTGTGAGGAGCTACTTAACTGTTTTCTGCAGTGGCTCCACGATTTTACATTCCCACCAGGAATGTATGAGGGTTCCAGTTTCTCCACATCCTTGCCAACTCTTGTTTCTGTGCCATAATTTTGATTACAGCCATCCTAGTGAGTGTGAAGTGGTATTTATTCATTAGCACTAGTTATTTACAAAAGGAAAATCCTGTGCAGACCAACCTGTTCCCCTAAACACATACTTTGTTTCTCCCCAGCTGAAACAGAACCTCATGAGGGAAAGAGGAAAGTGGAATCTCTGTGGCCCATCTTCAGGATCCACCACCAGAAAACCCGCTATATCTTTGACCTGTTTTACAAGCGGAAAGCCATCAGCAGAGGTAATTAATTCTGTCTTGGCATTTCAAATTTGAGTCCCTTTGGAGTTACTGAAGTAACCACAATCCTTATTTTCACAACCTGTGCAAGTCATGATTTTTCTTACTACTGAAAATTTGGGGGAGTCAATGTTGGCTGGATTTTTTTGGTTTTGGTTTTGGGTTTTTTTTGAGACAGAGTCTCACTCTGTCGCCCAGGCTGAAGAGCAGTGGCATGATCTTGGCTCACTGCAACCTCTGCCTCCCCAGTTCAAGCGATTTTCCTGTCTCAGCCTCCCAAGTAGCTAGTATTGCAGGTATATGCCACCACTCCCAGCTAATTTTTTTTTTTTCTTTTTTGAGGAGTCTCTCTCTGTCGCCAGGCTGAAGTGCAGTGGCACGATCTCAGCTCACTGCAACCTCTGCCTCCTGGGTTCAAGCGATTCTCCTGCCTCAGCCTCCCAAGTAGCTGGGATTACAGGCATGTGCCACCACACCCAGCTAATTTTTGTATGTTTAGTAGAAACGGGGTTTCACCGTGTTGGCCAGGATGGTCTCGATCTCTTGACCTCCTGATCCGCCCGCCTTGGCCTCCCAAAGTGTTGGGATTACAGGTGTGAGCCACCGTGCCTGGCCTTGTATTTTTAGTAGAGACAGCCTTTTGCCATGTTGGCCAGGCTGGCCTGGAACTCCTGACCTCAGGTGATCCGCCCACCACAGCCTCTCAAAGTGCTGGGATTACAGGAGTGAGCCACCGCACCCGGTGAATGCTCTTTTTGATACTGGGGTGGGAAGGTTTGTTAGACCATGGCCTGAAGCTCTTTCCCCATCTTTTTTGACAGAACTCTATGAATATTGTATTAAAGAAGGCTATGCAGACAAAAACCTGATCGCAAAATGGAAAAAGCAAGGATATGAGAACTTGTGCTGCCTGCGGTGCATTCAGACACGGGACACCAACTTCGGGACGAACTGCATCTGCCGCGTCCCCAAAAGCAAGCTGGAAGTGGTAATGTCTGATGCTCACACTTGATGTTATTTTCAGCTCAAAATTCTGCCGTAGTCAACTCCAAGGGATCTTACGTTATTTGGTTGGACTGGAGTATCATTTTGTTCCTGGATGTTCTGCTGGCTCTCCCTCCTAGGAGTGGGTCCCTCTGTTCAGGAATCTGGGAGAGGCAGCGTGTGGCCGTGACTGTGTTTGTTTGGTCTGGGGCCAATCTCAACTCCACTTTTGGGCAAATTACTGAACCCCTTTCCTCACTTAGGAAAATGGTGGCCCTACTCGTGAGGTGGTGGCAGGGTGACATCAAGGAGGGGTGGCCACTCAGTGGGAGTTCCTGTCCCTTTCCCTCAGTCCTCACAGTGATACTTTAATGTTACCATCACTGTCTCTTTTTTTTTTTTTTAAACCTCTGAGATGAAATCTTGTTCTGTCACCCAGGCTGGAACGCGGTGGCGTGATCTCGGCTCACTGCAACCTGTGCCTCCCGTGTTCAAGCAGTTCTCCTGCCTCAGCCTCCCTAGTAGCTGGGATTACAGGTGTGCGTCACCACAGCCAGCTAATTTTTGTATTTTTAGTAGAGAAGGGGTTTTACCATGTTGGTTGGGCTGGTCTCCAACTCCTGACCTCATGATCCGCCCACCTCAGCCTCCCAAAGTGCTGGGATTACAGGCATCAGCTACTGGGGGGCTCTGGGCAGAAGGGTGTGACTCAAGTGCATAGCCTCCTGCCCTTTCCCTCACCAGCGTGTCCCAGCCCAGAGGCCGCCCTGAGGTCCCCAAGCAGTAGCAGAGCCACCTCTGCTCATGCAGGGTCTGTCACACTCACTTGGCAGAATAACGAGACTCATTCACACCGACTGCTTTTTCTTGACTGGCAAATGTGTATTGGATTTGCATAATGTATTACAAATACACATACAGATGTAACTTCAGTGTCAACAGTAGCTGTTTCCACTTTCATGAGGGAGCCAAATTTCCCCTGTCCAGAGCTGTCAGGAAGGGTTTCTGAGGTGTGTCCCTGTACAGCCTGTTGGCAGGTCCTCCATGGGAGGGTTGGTGCGAGCACACAGGGGCGAGCGTGGCGCCCAGGCATCCTCTCACCATCCTCCTCCGTTGCAGGGCCGCATCATCGAGTGCACACACTGCGGCTGCCGTGGCTGCTCTGGCTGAGGCTGGCGCTCTCCACCCTGGACTCTGGACTTCGCAGGTTCCTGCCTGTGGCACCACCCGCTTCCTGGGAGCAGCAAGCAGTGCCCCAGGCCCGAGTTGGAGCGCGGTCTCTACAGGGAAGACTTCGCTGTCCATCAGCTGTGATTTGTAAAAATAAAACCTTTAAACCTCTCGGGCCCCGCGTCTGTTCTTTCAGAGCATTGGCCTGGGGGCAGCACCAGGCCCCAGCGACCAGATGCCCTGGCTCCGTGCTGGCCCCCTTGTGGTGTGCCAGGTGACACGTAAAGGCGGCTGGAATTGCCATGGACCTGCCGGCCAGGAGTGCAGGCACCTTGGGCCCAGCGTGTGTTCTCACACCAACACCTGTGACACGCTACAGCTGTTCTTCAGGGCCTGGCTCATCCCCCAGGCGGGAGGTGACACCAGCTTGCTTGTCTTGGGGCTCCCACAGAGCACTGAGGGCCGAGCACGTTGTTCCAGCTGTGCCCCCATCACCTGCTCCCAAGGCCTCTGTCCACATCAGCCTCCCTGCCGGTGTCCTGGTCCTCCCGGGGCTTGGTCCGAAACTTCTGCCAAGGGTGCGGAGTTTCCTCCGCGGGCATCACTTTCAGCCACTGCTTGTAATAGGCTCGGAAGCCGTCAATCTTCTCCATGTAGGTGTTCTTCCCTTTGTACTGGAATTAGAAAAGTGAGGCTAGAATCACTGCCTGTTACCTACAGCTGATCCCAAACCTCAGCAGCTGGCTCAGGCCTCAGGGGAGCTGGTCGCTGCCATTTTCCCTTCTAGGTGGCTGCAGGGAACGGAGCAGAAAAGCTGTGAACATGCACTATGGAAGTAGCTTACTGCAGAGAAACAGGTCCCAGCTGGGTACCCCAGGGCAGGCCCAGACTCCCATCTGCCTGACAGCATTCTCCCAAATATGCACCACTGTGCTCCTCCATCCGTGCTTGCCATCCCAGGCCCCCAGGTCCCACCAGCTCTGCCTCTACAGCCTGCTGAGCCCCACCCTCTCCTGTCATCTCAACACTGCCAAGACGGGCTCCACAGAGAGGTGGGGAAAAAGAAATGATGCACCAGGCAGAAACTGAGCTGGAATATACCAAAACAGCCAAAAACTACTATCTGACATACAGCTACTACCACACAATGATAAAAGGTGTGACTCAAAAGACTGGACAATTGTAAACCTGAAGGGGCCGAATACAGCCTGAAAGCACAGAAAGCAAAACTGGACAGAATCACCAATATAAACAAGTCCACCATCATCAGGGAATATGAGTACAGATGCTCCTGAGAGCAGGGTTCTGCTCCTATAAACCCATCATAAATCAAAAATCAATCTACTGGCTGGGCGTGGTGGCTCATGCCTGTAATCCCAGTGCTTTGGGAAGCCAAGGCAGGTGGATCACATGAGATCAGGAGTTCCAGACCAGCTTGGGCAATACAGTGAATCCCTATCTAAAAGATCAGCTGGGCCAGACGCAGTGGCTCAAACCTGTAATCCCAGCACTTTGGGAGGCGGAGGCAGGCACATCACCTGAGGTTGAGAATTCAAGACCAGCCTGATCAACATGGAGAAACTCGCACCTCTGCTAAAAATACAAAAAATTAGCCAGGCGTGGTAGTGCATACCTGTAATCCAAACTACTTGGGAGGCTGAGGCAGGAGAATCACTTGAAGCTGGGAGGCAGAGGTTGCAATGAGCCGAGATGGCACCATTGCACTCCAGCCTGGGCAATAAGAGCGAAACTCCATCTCAAAAAAAAAAAAAAAAAGATTAGCTGGATATGGTGGTGCATGCCTTTAGTCTCAAGTCCTCAGGTGGCTAAGGTGAGAGGATTGCTTAAGCCTAGGAGGTCAAGGCTACAGTGAGCCATCATGGTGCCACTGCACTCTGCCCTGGTCAACAAAGTGATCCCCTGACTTTATTGTTTTATTTTTTTTTGTTTGTTTTTTTATTTATTGTTATTGATCCCCTGACTTTAAAAAAAAAAAAAAAGGAACGGCCGGGCATGGTGGCTCACACCTGTAATCCCAGGTGGGCGTATCACAAGATCAGACCAGCCTGGCCATTAGGGTGAAACCCCACTCTACTAAAAATACAAAAAATCAGCCAGGTGTAGTGGCAGGTACCTATAATCCCAGCTACTTGGAAGGCTGAGGCAGAAGAATTGCTTAAAGCCAGAAGACAAAGGTTGCAGTGAGCTGAGGTCACGCCATTGCACTCCAGCCTGGCGCCTGGTGATGGAGTGAGACTCTGTCTCAAAAGAAAAAAAAAAAAAAAAAAGAAGAAATGTGGCCCTGAGTGGTGGCTTATACCTGTAGTCCTGGCATTTTCAGAGGCTGAGGAGGGTAGATCACAAGGTCAAGAGTTCCGGACTAGCCTGGCCAAAATGGTTAAGCCCTGTCTCTACTAAAAAAAATACAAAAATCAGCCAGGCATGGTGGCAGGTGCCTGTAATCCCAGCTATTCGGGAGGCTGTGGCAGGAGAATTGCTTGAACTCAGGCGGCAGAGGTTGCAGTTAGCCAAGATCACACCACTGCACTCCAGCCTGGGGGACAGAGTTCGACTTCATCTCAAAAAAGAAAAAAAAGGAAAATGCATCTATTGCTGGCAACACAGCAGAAGGTCCATTTTTTCTGAGACGGAGTCTTGCTGTGTCGCCAGGCTGGAGTGCAGTGACATAATCTCAGCTAACTGCAATCTCCGCCTCCCGAATTCAAGCGATTGTCCTGAGTAGCTGAGACTACAGGCACACACTACCACACCCAGCTAATTTTTGTATTTTTAGATTTTTAGTAGAGATGGGTTTCACCATTTTGGCCAGAGTGGTCTCGATCTCTTGACCTTGTGATCCGCCCGCCTCGGCAGGCTTTATAATTATGCAAAAGTGATATGCATTCAGTAGAAACTGTAACCCCGCTGTAAGTCGATCCTTACAGGGTTACATCCTCAGAAAACCATTGCAAAGTTGAAAAATTCTAAGTCAAACCATCTTTAAGTCAGGGACGTCTGTCTGTGACTTGAATGCAATATGCTTTAGGCCCATGATAGTCCTGTGACTGCTGAGTTGAACCTAAGATGACCCCTAGTGAACCCTACACCAGAGTGAAGAGACAATCCTCTAAGATATGCACAACATGTAATCAACAAAAAACAGTACCCAGAACATATAAAAAACCCTGGAATCAGTGAGAAAAGACTCACAACCAACAGTTCAAAGCAAAGACGCACAGTTCAAAGACGCCCAGCTATGCCTTCAGCCGCCAGGCACAATCTCCACTGCTGTCCCACCCATTTGTAGGAAGCTCTCAAAATGGCATTCAGGTGTGACACTTGCATGGCGTTCCTGATCCTGCACCCTCTGGCAGTGTGTCCCTGTACATTTACTTGTCACCACCCCATCTGGGTTGTGCTCCAAGCCACAGTGGCTCTGGATGCTCCAGAGGTACTCAGCCCAGAGTGTGACTTGATGGACCCAAAAGCCAAACCCCCAGAGCCTGATACCCTCAGAATAGCAGGCAGAGGCTGTGGCCGTGACAAAGCAGATTCCAATACTCTGCCCTGCTCCTGCTGATACAGGAGATAGGCAGATAGTAAAGGCAACAGAGTCCTTGGTGAAATTTTCCTTTTAATAAAAAGCAACCCCCAAACCATTTCTTTTCTAACAAAGAGCAGACTGAAAAATTAAGCTGCAGACATAGATAAGCAAGCTGGAAGTTTGCATAGCGGAATGCTGGCAGCTGTGCCAACAGAAAAGGACTACCTGGGAGTCAGGTGTGTTCAACATGGAGGCCCCATCTTCCCTTTTGTCGTCACATGTACAGTAAAGAACCAGGCAACATGGCACTGGCCACGTAGAGAACCTATCTGCATAATAAAAGATTGGGGTGGGGTGGCCAGCTGTTACACACGCTATGTAAGTGGCACACTTGGTCCAACCAATCTTTTTCGTCCTTTGTATATCAGACACCACCTACTCAAGCTCATCTATAAAACCTTCTGCATTCACTGCAGGAGGGGAAACCTATTTCTCCTGCACCCCTCTCTGCAAGCAGAGAGCTCTTCTCTTTTCAACTATTAAACTTCCAATC